>JXSR01S000002.1:149143-178350 GCA_000969725.1 Ophiothrix spiculata
TCAAAATAACCATGCGTCATTCAATTATCTCGTCTTGTGCTTTTATGAAATTTACACTAATGTGCAGATATCATTTACTAGTAAAGTGTATCCTTCAGGCAATTTCTAATGACTTGGAATTAACGCAATGTTGAATATCTGAAAATGACGTAAGTTGGTATAAAGCTGTTTAATATTTGGTCAGCTGACTATTATCTAGGGAATGATTTGTATTAAGTAATTGAAACAGTTTTGTTATAAATCAATTTTGCCTCCAGGTAAAAGTAATTAACATTGATTACAGATATCCTTGGCATTTCTATATCATTTTTGCTCATAAAGGTAGTTAATCTTTTGTGAAAACATTTGTAAATATAGTAAATAAAGAAAAACATCAAACAAGTTCAACTTTTAAGAACTAAACACTGTGTGCGTTATTAAAAATTGATACGATAAATATTACATTATTATGTCAACCCCTGAAGTATCAATTTAAAATTAATACTATTTACACACCTCAAAATACGAATAATTATTGACGTATTTACCGGGAATTGATGCAAATGACATGGGTGATAATTATTAAACCTAGGTTGATTAATTAAGATAACCAATGTATGCATAATTGCAAATACAGATCTGCTTTCAATGTATTACCATGAATGCTCTGAAGATTACTTTTCAAGAACTCCTTTCAAAGACGTTACATCGCAAGAACATCGTCTCAAATCTATTTATTTATTTCTTATTTGTTTACAAGTAATGGGTAAACACGCAACTTCTTAGACTTGCTCGAAGTCACCGTTGCCATGTACTCTCTCCAAAATATTCAGTTTTCTGTGAAAGGTGTATTTCAACTGTCCATGCTTAAATATGCTATTCTAAAAAAGTTACACAGGTATCCAACATCGGCCTACTTCTCACAAAAAAGACCCCAATTACAGTGGAGAACCAAAAATCATCACTTTTTTCATATAAAGTTTCTTCAACATTTCTATTTTAGTTTTTAAACACTGAACCATAGAACCTCAAACTACGCATGACAGAGGGCACTAGACCATAGGCCAAATCCCAATCACAAAACATTCCCCCATGACTTCTGAAGCTATTCTGAACTCGCCAATTAATGTTGTCAGCAAATGTAAATGTAACTGTTACAACATATATGTACATAGAATGAATCATGTTTTTTTGACTACTGTAACAGTCAAAGCATCTAATACTAATCATACTAATCTTAACTGTCCATGGTGTCATATTTCCAACAAGCAACAACTGAATTCAGAGGGAGGTTACTGTATCAATATACATAGATAGTATGAGAAAAGTTAAATAGTCCCCATATGCAGAATTTCTATAACACAGATCAGGGAATGGGAATAGACCTTGCAAGTACTGAATATTGGAATAGGGGCTACAGCCTGAGCAGGGCTAACTTGGAGCAAGGCTAGCAACTTCTGACATTTGGATATTTTTGTTATTTATCTCGAGTTAAAAAATCACATTTCAAGTAAAATAAATGTATACATATAAAAGTTGTGATTTTCTGGTTCAAACTTTATCAATTGATTGTTATTTTACTCTTAAAATTTGGTATTGAGTTTACAAATTCTGAGACTAATGCACATCTATAATATCTTTATTGTGTTTTTGTTTTTACTTGGTATTAATCGCCCTGATATTTAATATTCAAAATAAGATCAATGTATAACCTTATATTATCAATAACTGTGCTTAAAATCCCCAATTGAGTTCAATCTTTTTCGACTTGATAAAAGTCAATTCCAAATTGCATTCCATATCCTGGTTAAACTAGCAAACCCATTAGCTGTATTAAATTTCATTCTCTCTGATATCGCTATACACCATGTTATTTCTTGCAGGTGTAAGTTGCTTTGCTACATAGCAAGTGATTAAACTGTAATTCAATATAGATGGACCGGATCAATTGGGATTCATTAAAAATGTACAAGCTTTTGATATGTTTCAAGTTAAAATAAAAAAGTGGTGAGAGTAATATGTCAAAATTTATAAACATATAAATTTTTCAAATTTAGAGGTGCCCTCACTTAGTTTTTCGGTTCTTGGTCTCTTTTTGTTTGCGTGTGTGGGTTGTGCTCGCGTATGTTTGTTTTTGATATTTTTTCCCCCGCAGAGAGTGTCTCCGCCTTGCTTGGGACCCACCCTTTAGGATGGGAATCTCATGTCCTAGGCCACTCCTTGCTTCCTTTCCTGCCAGTTTGTTTATACATATTTTTTCATTGTATGTTGAAGTATAAATGATATTTGTTTGCTGTACTTGTCGAATGCTAATAAACTGGCTGATAGAATAAACGTCATCTTTAAATACATGTAATCATTCAAAATACTATATTTTGAAAATAAGACAATAAGTTTTATTTAATTGTTTATAATAAACGTGCACGATGTTTGATCCACGTAAATGATGGATTTTCATAACATAAACGTAACAGATGGTTGTTTCCCTTGTAAATTTGAAATAAATGAGGTTTGTTTAGTGACATGTTAACAGTCTCTCCCACCCACACGCACTTGGTCAAACATGACAACATTTTCAACTCGTTTGTCCCTACAAGAACATCCAGACTAACAATCTGCATGGATGGAAAACTTTATTTTGCTAGTTTGGCGCTAAATTTAAAACAAAAAGCACAGCTATCTAAACTTTTTGAACGCGTTGTATGAAGTGCTCTTATTAACAAAATGTATAACATTAATTCATAAGCCCCAACTTTGTAATCTATATGCAACCATTAAGCCTCGTCTACCCTTGCTATTTTTTGTATCACGACTACCCAAGTTGTTGCACCCACCCCCTAAATGTCCTAACAGAACCCCCTATGAACTTGATTTTGCGATCAATAGATATGCATAATCCTCCCCTATCCAACGATACCAAGATCACAAAAAATCCGTCCCGGCGTAACGTAATAATGACGTCACAAAGTTCGTCCGGATCGGAAAATCGACATTATGGCAAAATGGCCTCCGAATCAAAATGTTGCTATAAAAGTTCTTAATAACGATTTTCTTCGGTTTTTGCTAATAAACAATGGAAATGATAATTCTAACATGCCCTGTAATTTCAGCTTCATAGCATGCAAATATTTCTCAAAATGGCGACTTAAAATTTCCCAAGGCCTCACAACCTAACCCCACCTTAGGTGGTCACCAAATGTCTGAAGTCGGTTGCTTTTGCGTTTTTATGCAGCGTGGAAAACAACCAGCACCCCCCCCCCTTCTCTGGGTAAACGAGGGGTTAATAGAAGTTAGGTGAATATATATCCAGAGAGATATATATTTGTCTTTGACGTCCGTATGGTAAAAAAATGCAAGAATGTTCGAAAATTTTAATTCAATAAATTAAACACGTGCTTTATGTTTTAGTTCTATACACTAGAATACTGCAAAGAAGTGTTTTTTTATTTTCTAATTTAATCTATTCCAAACAATTCCATCAGAATCAATTCTCAATTGCTTTCAACTACGTTCGGTCTTATAAAAGCCAATTCCAAATAGCATCGTAAAGTTCAATATCCTGAACAATCTAGCTAACCCATTAGGTGAATTTCATTCCAATCTATTTGGACATGCTTTTCTTGCATGTGTATTTTTTCTTTTGCAGAATAGCAAATGATTAAACTGCAATAAAATAAAGATTTTCTGGGTCAATCTGGATTTGAGATATGCACTATTGATGATTTTAAGGTTAAAACAATAAAATAATGATATTGCTATAAATAATAATTGCAACACCAAATTTATTCATTATTTTATATCTTACAATGACAATAAGTTTGGTTATTATTGTGGTGTTCTGTTACTTTAGCTAAATGAATACCTTTATTTAACCCTCGTCTACTCGGATGGTTGTTGTTGCAACCTCCTAGGGGTTTTTCATGCAGCATAAAAACGCAAAGCAATCAAACCTACGCACTTGTGTAATATCTTTTACATTTTGAACAATATATACATGCTACGAGGCTGAAACTTGCAGAGCATGTTAGAATTATCATCTCCCTTCTTTATTAGTAAAAAAACCTGACGAAAATCTAGCAACATTTTGATTTGGTGGCCAATTATGCCAAAATTAAGATTTTCTGATCCAGACGAACTTGATGACGTTTTAATTACATAACGTATTGACCAATTTTTGTAATCTTGGGATCGTTGGCAGGTTGTTTGGTACATGTCTGAAAACATAGAGAAGGATACAGAAATACTCAAAGATACAAAGTTTACCCGAGCCAACAGGAAACAATCCATAGCTGAACAGTAAAAGTCCGTTATCAACTACCATGTTGCACAAAATAATCATGCAATATAGACTAGGACAATACTTCAATTCTTGATAGAGATTCAACCACCTTCACTATCTATGTGAATCATACAAATTAAAAATGTCAACGAACTTCGCTGGAAAACCAGTTGACTGGATTACTTGTGATCAAGCCTTTCGTCTGAGATGCGAAAGCTACAGAATATCATGAGTAAAATTGGATTTGTCATACATAATCCTATTATAACTATTTATTAAAAATCATCGATTAAAGCATTTGTTTCCCTATATAATGCTAAGTATAAAGTCCGGCCTGGGCATTATATCAAATTTGCATTTTAGACGTTAAAAATGCACATTAATATTTTACATTTTGAAAAAAAAAAATCAAGTAATATCTGGAAGATATCGGATGAAATGAAATTTGATACACCAACACGGTTTAATGGAATTTACAAGATCTAGAATGTAATGATGATGTTTGAAATTTCTGTCACGGAAAAGGACTCACTTAAATATTCAAACCATTGTAACTGAAAGAATACAGCGATGTCATTCATTTTTGTTCATCTTCTTTATATCTACTTTAAAAATGCGTTTCTATTTAATATGAAAGATGTGTATAACGTTTTATTGACTTCACTACTAAGCAGCTGTCTTATATGCGAGTGGAACCGTCTTATATGCAAGTGACGTAAGCATTGACTGACGTTGTTTAAGTAGAAGTAATAATCTCTCAACTTTTTCAGCAGATAGGTCTTGACGATTTCATACTACGATCAATCCCCTAATGTCAAATGATTCACATTTTCAATATTTTGTCATTAATGAATGTTGTTCCACCTGCCTTTAGAAAGAATAGTAACAACTGAGTGTTTTAAAGTGATACTTTTTGTTGTTTTCTAGCTGAAATAACATTTTGTCAATTGTGGTAAGAGTACAAATGCCTACTGAATTCCACAGTTTTCAAAATGTGTTTTATTAAGACATATGGATGTTTTGAAGTGTGTTTGCTGTAAAAGTGTGATCAAATGAACATTGTCAGTAAAGCGGGTTATTGAAAATGCAACACAATAGATGCTTGCCTTCCTTATATTGTGTGTTAACAGTGCTGCTAGTTGCTCGGTGTAATGGAAATGTCGTCGACAATATCCTTTACATTTCGTCTTTCGAATAGCTTAATGGGTGTTCTTTCTAATAAGAAACTATGGTTACATTTGCAATGCTTATCAAGTACACAGTAAATATAAATGTGTCCCGTGAACATAGTGAAAATATCTTTCTCAGGCCTGCATTTGTCTCAATTCACCTACAAAACCAAATTTCATGGGAATTTTGTTTTTCAATATTTTGAATCTAGTATTTGCATAATGTAGCTTATAGCGCACATCTTAAATCAGTATCCAGGCGTGATTCAATCCATGAAATAAATAGAAGAATACTATGTTTTAGCACATGAATTCACTATCGTTCTAATTATTTCAAGTACACTTGCAACTGTTACATTACCTCGTATCAGACATGTATCAGGTAAAAAAATAACGAGATGCTTGTTTTAAACAAAATGCGTTTTTATTTTAGCATTTTACGATATATTGCCCCGTCATATCGATAGGTACCTTAAGGTCGGCATAGTATATTACGATATATGGGCCATTAAAGCTGAGCATAGAAAATGATTGCGTCCAAGGTTGATTTTCTAATTTCATCAGAAGCAAGACCTTTGAATTGTATTCTATTATATTAATCATGTTCCAATATCAAAAAAAATAGAGAAAATGTGGTAAAAACCAAGATAAAAATCCTCTCAACACTCAAGGTTTACTCAGTACAAAAACTTTAAACTCGATTTTCTCAGAACTATATATAGTTTCCAAATCAATCCGATTTCTTTTACCAATTTTGATGTAACTTTGCAACTGAACATCCAATAACCAAAATTGAATAATACGAGTATAATTGATAATATATTTGTAAAAGAAACTCGAAAACAGAGACCCTAAACAACTGAAATAGTTTTACTACGTTTTTCAACAGTGGGTGGTTACATTGTTTTATGCCGTAGTATAGTGTAGTGGTGTCTTCTTTTCATTGATGCCAAACTCAGTAAAATTAGTCAAATCTTTATATATTTATGCCGTAATTTGGGAGTAAGCTATGGTACCAGAGAACATCATACCTGTCTAACCTCATGTGTACATATCTGTCCAATAAAATAACAGTAGAGTTTAAAATATTTTACAACTCTATCGAAATTGAGATACAGGGTAAACTGGGCAGATATCGGGTAAATTTCTGTGAAAGCTATAAGGGGAATGTGAGCGTCATGTAAAATAAATGCTAGTTATAATTTACCTTGAATGTTGTCTATATTATTATTATTATAATTTTTAGAATGGTGACCGTTTACCCTTTGATGTTGCTTGCCTGAATTACCTCCATTTTAGGCGGAATTCCCAGATTATGTAAAAAAAAAATACTTTATTATGTGCCTGGCATTCAGTATTTATTTTAGTGCTAATCAGCGAAAAAGTGTTAGGGTGGTACACATCTCCTTCCTCTTTAGATTTACTAGAGTCTAACACATCTTGAATATTTATCACAATTGCATTAACTTGATGTAGCCTGAGAGCAAGAATTTGTTATACAATTTCATCGGATTTCCACATTTAACCACAGCGATTTAAAAGCCGAATCATTTCCTTTCCGCGGGTAATCATGCTATACAATACATGTATTTCCCTTCAGAGATGCGTGTTTGATTTCCCCGATGTTCGTTTGTAATGTGGTTTTCCTCTAGATTTATTAGCTGTGCGTTTTTTTTTCACAATTCCATTTCAAGGTTTGACCCTTAGCGTTTTATACAAATAGAAACTGAGTTCTTCAATCTGAGTAATGGTAACTGCACCTGAGGAGTACTGCAAATATTGTTGACTTGGTTTTATTAAAATTCCACTAAGCCATCAGTCAAGGTATCTAAGTAGACTTGGTTTTTATAATGGCGTAGAATTTTAAAATGTGAATAACATTAAAAGGTTGATTTTGACACCCCTTTGCACAAGTATACAGTTAATGATGTATTGCGTTTTAATTATTGATTTGGTATTCATTACTATGATTCATAAAATATCAGGGTAAATGCAGCTATCCTTTATTGTCGTTAGTAACATTGTATACACAATAATATTGTAAAAATTGAACACCACTTGAGAAATCAAAATCAAAAATCCCCATTTGGAATGAAAATTTCTAACAAATCCAAGAAATGGCTGTTAAGTAACTTAATTATAGTATTATTTTTTAAAAATCACAAAATGCGTATGACGCTTAAATTAAAGACAATTTAAGGTGATGGGCTACCTTGTAAAGGATTTTTTTTAAATTTCACATGCCAATTTTTTCATATGGTAGTATGTTGTAGTTACGGCAGTGCAAATTCATCGGGGAAAAAATATTGGCAACCATCTTTGATTTTTATGGTATTTTTCTACGGCATTTGTCAATACCTACATTTATTTTTTGAAAGTTTTTTTTTACTAATTGGTACTCAAGGATCTATGGAAATGCTTAACAGAGCTCGTTTTTATATTTCAGGATAAAAAGGGGTAAAATTTGGGTGAATTTGGCAAAATCATGATTAAAAAAAAGAAGACAACATTTTGGTATTTTTTAAACACTTTTTCAAAAAGTAAATTCAAAAAGAAATGCTCTGTTATGCACTTTAGTACGTCAAGGAGTACATTCTGTCCAAATTTGGTGGTTATAGCATGTATCGTTTTCAAAAAGGAAGCCGTAAACTGAAGAAAATCAATGCATCCGGATAAAGTCTAGAAACACTGTTTTGATATAATTATGCAAATTGGGTGCCATTTAATTATTCTAACATACTCTGAAGTGACTACTTGAACTATAAAAGCTTTTGGTCACTCCGTTTTCAAATTATGAATTTTTGAAGCAAAAATTTAAGATAAAGCTGGGTGAAAAAAAAAAACATAACAAATATCACCGGATGAAAAACAATAAAAAGCAAAATAATTTATTTTTCCTGCAACAGAAAAAATGCCATAACTTTGGAACCAAAGCTCCGATGTTGGTGAAACAAAGACCATTTAAAAGCTAAACTCACCTTCTACATAAATATTAATAAAATTAAAATTCAAGGTAGTCCATCTTATTTTTTGCATACAATCTAAAAAAGAACTTATTGAAGGTAGTAGTGTTAAATAAATGTAGGATGAGCAGTTAAGTTAAGAAATAGAGGGATGGTTGTTGTTGAGGTCCCTTAAAATCGAAAAAAAAAATGTCTTCAAGACCTTGAATAATGTATGCAAAGCCTTAAATAACGCA
This sequence comes from Ophiothrix spiculata, assembly GCA_000969725.1. Classification (NCBI taxonomy): domain Eukaryota; kingdom Metazoa; phylum Echinodermata; class Ophiuroidea; order Amphilepidida; family Ophiotrichidae; genus Ophiothrix; species Ophiothrix spiculata. The sequence goes on from JXSR01S000002.1 coordinate 157,770, forward strand.
TGTAATACGAAAATCTGTTACAAAAGAAACGATCAGATAATATCTAATTCCGTTCAACTATAAACAAGCCATTCAAGTACAGATTGAAAAGTCAGTGTATACCATTTAGGCAATTTCGAAGGCTCGATGGTTTCAAAGTACCAAACAGGAAATCATGTTTTGATATTATACAAGCTCAACCGGCAGTTGTCTGCCGGTTCAGGCAATTGGTTTGAGTTACCTTTGAATAGAAGTCAGTTTTGGGAGATTCAGAAAATTTGTTCAGTCATTGATATATGGCATTTATTTAGAAGGTTTCAACTTTTAAATATTTAAAAGATTCTATAGAAAAGTACGACGTCGAGGTATACCATATATCGACGGCTAGTATACACATTTCAATAAGTAAGGGACTGCTCAGAAAAAATAACATATTTTATAAACGTCGTGGTAATTTCAACACACTTTGACCAATTGGGCCAATAACAGAAGTTGTATTCGTCATCAAAATGATTAAGAAAAAGCAGATCTGAGGGTTAAATATGTCGCATAAGCAAATAATTTTTAGCTAATATTTAGTTATTGCTTTCTGTTGGCTTATCATGTTAATATTTAGCAATTAATAATATAACACACTTCTGTGTTTATTCTAAAGAAGATTAAATGCAAACAATATCTGCCGATTTTTTAAATATTGTTGAATAAGAACCTACAATAACTTGGTTGTTTGTTTATATTCGTTTGTCCGTAAGTATTAAGTTCATGAATTTAAATGAAGCCATGTTTTACTGGTCACACTCTTGAGTCTGTGCTTAGTACTTTGATCAAACGTTGTTCAACTTTAAACTACTTCTCTATGTTTTTTTCCATTTACTTGATGATTATATTAATTTGAAACAAACTAGTATTTGCTTTTGGAAATGAAAAGCCAAAGTATACGGTGTTTTTGCCATTTTCATTGTTTGAAAGCCTAGTACAGGTAGAACATTTCATGTGTTCAGAGCTCCGAATACATTTGGGGGAAAGCGTACGGTATGAGAAAGGTATCTACAAATTTTGCAATTGTTTTTACAGGGTTGCTCAAATTATATGCAGAACGGAACAAGCAGTGTGCTTTAATATATTTTTTTACAGAGTGTCCAAAAATTAACTGTATATTTTTAAATATTAATAACTTAAAAACCAAGATTATTATTACAAGTCTAAACATATATTTTTATAGAAGAGACTTGTACAAATATTTTGGTACCAAACATTATGCAATCAGTAACCTTCTAAGATAGCAAGATGGTCTGAAAGTTTAAACTGGTTAAGCCACTGTACCATTCAGTGGTGACATTCTTCTTTCACTCCATTATTACGACATAACAGCTCATACAGCTTTTATCAGTTTAGAATGGCTTATCAATTAACATTTTCATGAATATTCATATCGCTTAAGACAAACAAACCCATGTCTTTTTACTCTCATGATTTAAGTCCGCCCGATTACTTTGTTGGGGTTGTCTGAAGGACAGTACATATCAACACCCTGGATATAACATTGTCAGTGAAAACAGGAAGATCAGGAACACATGCACAAACGTCCTGTCATATTGAGACTTTACCCTATCGTTTTAACATAATGCAAGAGTTACGCTTTAACAAATGAAAAAAAAAAACATCGTAACGAACCTTTTGTAATTAGACAAACCACAATCAAACATATTTATATTAACATTGTAAAAGCTGTGCCGCTGCATAGGTCATTAAAATATTGTTGAAAGATTCTCCTGTCTTCAAACACGTGAGTCGCACATTTATTTTTTTTCTCAGTATGGAAATGTGCTTTTTATGTTTGAGGTTATTTACGTTGAAATTGATTTTCAAAAATAGTAATTGCATCACGTTTGGTACAAAAATAATTATACAAGTCTCCACTATAAATAAAAACATAAGCAGATGGAAGCAATGCGAATCCTGGTTTTAAAGTTATAAGTATTTAAAAATGTGCAGTTAATTTTTGGACACCCTGTATACCGATTGGCATGATTTGAACAAGTCAAGAGTATTTTGTTATTGCTCTCTCAAAACAAAATCGGTATATAAAACAAATATTGACTGTTTTTTCATTCTGGCAATAGTAAAAACATTCCCCCCAGTAATCTTGAGACTCACATATTATTTCCAATAGTGCATAGTCTCAATATCACTTCGGGGCAGTAGTCTTTACTACTGCTCTCATGAGCAGTCAATATTGTATAATGTATAGTGTAACTACATAGTCTTCACTGAGAACAATTTAATAGAAACTATCGTTTCTGTTTATGAACAAGTATGAAGTGTTTAAACGATGCGCATTCTTTTAAAGTTTTATTCAACAAGTTCTGAAAGTATGCAGGGCTATTGAAATTGTATGTGAAAAAAAGTCTTTTTTTAGCATTTTAGAAATTAAGATGAATTATATGCTAATATGTACTAAATCTGTGTGTTTTAATTCAAAACAAATCTAATTTGAAATACTTTTTACACAGAACAGTATTTGGTAATTGTTGAAATACCTGGAATGTTGATTTGATTCAGAATTTTTTTTTTTAATCTAGACATATAGTTTAGGATGACATTTTGAAGCTAACATGACTCTGAGAATATTTTTCCTTAAAATTTGAGAGGAGAGAATGAGAGAACGCCCGAGCAAATTTCAGCCGTTTTTGAGCTAAACCAAAATCGTTAATTTTGAATTATTACATTATAAAACATGTGTGATTTTAATGACACTTCATATTCAACACTCTTCTTCCGTTTAAGATTAAATAATCCACAAGTTTAAATACATTATGAATATTACTATACGTGTCGCAAATGAAATGCACAATATGATCCCTCCTTGCCATTGCTTTTTTTCTTAATTTTCTTCTTTTCATAGAAAATAAATATCAATATCAAGCGTGGTGAATATATTATCTGCCCTAAGAATCAAAACGAAGTAATAACATTTACACAACACATGATATTTTCAACGTCTACTTGATGATATGATGGAATGAGCTTGAGATGAAATATTAGAAGAAACTTTAGAGAAATAAATGGAGATTCAATATATATGAGGGGAGGACTATTGTAAAAAACAATCATAGACACTTAAGGCAATACAGCAATATACTTTTGAACTGGTTTAAATTTAGTCAAAACAGGAAGTGTGCATATCGAATATAATAATATATGAATAAAGTGCCGAAACTCTTCCCCTTTTTTTCTCTCTCGACGTAAATTTTCCTACGAAATTAAAGTTTCGGGGAAAATGTGCATGTGTCGAAGTAAATAAAGAAGACATATATTTTTGCCCTACCTGACCAAAACGTCTGGCTACGCCACTTGCGGCAAAGTCAATTTTGAGATACGGTGTTGGGTGAAATTAACTAGATATACATATTTTGATGTTGGGTGAAATTACTAGAAATACATATTTTGTACAAATTAGATTGAAAATGTCAGTTTAGAAATACATATTTTGTGCAAATTACTTTGAAAATGACAGTTTTGATGTTGAGTGAAATAAACAAGAAATACATATTTTGATGTTGGGTGATATTGACTAGAAATACATATTTTGTACAAATTAGTTTGATAGTATGAACACGTATTTCAAAATTTCGAGGATTATTAATCATGTCAGATCTATTTCTTGCTCAAAATATCTCAAGCACAAATACATTATTGTTTCCCACAACCTCTGGCTAAAACACTGAATTGTCAATGTTTAAACTTGTGACCATTTCAAATATTTATTTAGCTTTTCTGCTTAACTTTGTTGAAATCTGAAATCCATTATCAATCATCGTACAATAGTTTGTCGTTTTAAATTTCAAAACAGTGGCAACACAGGGTTTAAAAAGTATTGTGAATTAAAACGTATACAGTAGATCACAGTTATCAATCAACCCATGAATGCTTTGGAATCACAGGTCACGGCTAGATTATGTTCACCTTTTTTCAAAATGTTAATCATCATCGATTAGCATGATTTGTGTGACTGTCTACTCAATACAATATACCACACGTTAGAGGTATAGGGACATCCTACTTTTGTACAAATAACTGTTGGCAAGGAGCAGCCTTCAGGAAGACTCTTTTAAGAGCCATGAATATCTCATAAGAACAACACATTAGAGGGTATGGGCAACCTACTTTTGTGTGAATCTGTTGGCAAGGGGCAGCCTTCAGAAAGGCTCTTTTCAGAGCCACCAAGAGCCACCACAATCTCAAAGAGGTGATCTGCTTTTAAAACTGTTGGCAAGGAGCAGCCTTCAGTGAATGACTCATACCAGTCATCAGTGGGAAGTGACGGCCCAAATGTCTTAACACTAATAGTTGTCCTGAAGAAGTCAGAGCTACTCCTGACAAAAGCTTGACAGTTCAAAACTTGTCCGACGGCTAACCCGTTAAAATCTACAAGTGTTATGAATCCCCGTCGTAAAAGCTTTTCTCATAAAAAATTAATACAATGTCTTAAACTCATTTTCAAAAAACGCTTGCGGGTTTTGCAACAAGAGGACGTGCAGTGCCTTTTTGTGTTATTCATGCAACATAGCAACGCGTAAATGTAATGAGTGAAAGCATAAATCAAAAGTGTTAAAGTATGACCCGCTATATCGAAAGGTACCTTAAGGTACTGGCCATTGAAACTGAGCTTAGTTAAAAATCGAGCCCAAGGTCGACTTTCTAATATCATCAGAAACGTTATCTTTGAAGTGTATTCTATCATATTAATCAGGTTCCAACATCCAAAACATAAGAAAAAATGTATTAAACACCAAGATAATAATCCTCTCACCCTTCGAATTTTCTCTGTACAAAAACTTTAAACTCTTTTTTCTCAGAACTAGAGTTTTCCGAATCAGTCCAATGTCTTTTTGAAGCTTAAAACATAATCTTTCAGATGAGACCTAAAAATAAATTTTGATTTTGGGACCCTTTACCCATAGGCTTGTCCCCCTGAGCTCATTTTTTGTAACACGAGCTCACAAGTAATATTTTGGAACTGAAGGCGTTACGTAATTATGCGTTATAAATAAGTTTTGAACGGGAAAATCAGACAAAATTGCATTATGGCAAAAGTTACCACCCCATCCCTGTGATTTTGAAATTGGGACCCCCAAAGTTATATTGTTTGGTACTATAGTATAGGGTAGGGTCTACACTTTCCATTGATACCAAGATCATGAAAGCGGGTCGAGGCGTTACGTAATTATGACGTCGCAAAGTATTTCCAACCGAAAAAATCGACTTTTGGCAAAAATTGTCACTTTTTCAAAAAATCGCTATTAAAGTTCTAAATGTCCAATCTAAGTCGGGTTTTTTGCTAATTGATGAAGAAATTAACAATTCTAACATGTCCTAGCATGCATATATTTGTCAAAATGGCGATTTAATTTTTTTCCGAGGTAGCAACAACCCTCCCCCTACCCGCCGACTGTGACGGCCTACCATAATCCAACCCTAGGTGGTGCCCCCTATTTTTTCCGTCAAAATGACCGCAAAGGATGTAAAAACAATTATCCAATAGTTCAGGGTCGCTTTGTTTTGCGTTTTGGTGCATTCAGCGATCATCCGTTAGGGCGACCACGCCCCCTTAGGAAGACTAGGGTTAAGGACTTTCAGCGTGTTTGCAATATTCCTTGTCAATTCTTGTTGATTATTTAATTTCAGTCTAGAGATAATTAGTTTATTTTTAAAGTAAAAAAAACTACTTATAAAAGCACACATACTTTGCCATACATATGGGTGGTTCGCCCATGAAACATGAAATGGACAAGCCGAAAGTTTATTTGTTACCATAGTTTAGGAAAAATTATCTTCTTACCAATAATGTCATAATAATGATAGTTGGCAAAGACGTTACGTAATTATCAAGTCATAAAGTTCTTTTGGTCGGAATTGTATATTGCTTGGAAAAATTGTAAACATCATATTTGTTGATACTTCCAGTATCTCCTGTACGTTCAAGCTTTGTACCATGCGGATAAATTTAATGGTGAACATTTTTATGAAGAAAACTCTCGGAAAATCGGAAACCATAAACATTTTACCTTATCTATTTGGCAACTTTTATTTAAGGAATCAAAATAGCAATTACTGTCGGTTTCACGTCAGGTAAAAAGATGTTTTCGCTCCTTTTCAACTTACTGGCACTAATAATCTATTGCTATCTGGTGAATTTGCTAGATACCGATTCGGAACCGATAAGCAAAGAACAATAAACGACGAAAATTTGATTTTACAAATTTTGCGGGAAGGCCTTAGATTTTTTACTGTTTATGATGATTTTTTTAAATAAAAATAAATTACGAATATATCGCATAGATTATTTTCTTGTAACGCACAAACAACATTAGTAATGCCATATATTTACTGTACGTTTGGCTCTTGAAAAGAAAAAAAACCTCTCAATAAATTCAACTAAAAAATATCATTTCCCTTGATATTAGGGTAATCTGATTTTACATTTCTGTTAAGCGATGTTTGACGTCAATGGATGGCTCTACGAGGATTTTAAAATACCTCAAAGAAATCTATGTAATATGATATTCGTCCACAACAAGTTTAATTTTGCTGGACATCGATTAAGAAAGTGCTTTATAACTTCAATAATGCAAAATTACAATCTCATAAACCACGTACGTTCTTTTTTTTGGTATTGGCGGATTAAAGGTGAAACTCTGTCGCAATAATCTTGCTTGTGACAAACACCGTGATCGTCCATTTCAAAGGAGCCGTAAATGAAGCAATCTTCAATTTACGCTGCAGGAAAAACTACGTCTTAAGTTCGCATATTTCCGAAATTGATTTTTTGACAAGTTCACAATCCTTGAGCAAACTTTAAAGCACCAGCAAAGTTTGATTTTAAGATATTAATCGAAAATTTAAATATATATAGGGTGTATCAAAAAGAAGTTTACATTGATTAAAGTGACTCCATTTCAAAAAGAATGATACATTCTCTAAATTTGTTTTTAATTATAAGTAATAAAGACCATTGTCTTTCCATAACAGAAAAAAATACAGTCGTAAGACAACAGAAACGAAAATTATGGTCAATACGAAGCGAGGGATCTACCGCTGAGCTATCAAGGCAGCGTTGAGATCGTGAACTAAAATCTAAAACATAAACATTAGAATGCCGTATTTTTCTTTTGTTTACATAAAAATTGCAATTTTGCCTCATTGAAATGCTCAATTTGTAAGTAAATTATGCGGATGCGTATATCAGACAAAATGTAGATAATGTAGTAATTTACAGCTCAAACAGGGCGAACTTAGAGTCGTAATTCACGTCCGGACTTTCGGGCAAAACAACGCGGGTTTGTTACATTATCATTCAAAATCAACTCAGCATAGTTATAAAATATTGTTTGTAATTCAATAAGAAGTATCAAGCCTAAAATTTGAAACCAGTCAAATTGTTCAAACATCATGAAATTATGAGGTTTCGGCGAAAAAAGGGTCAACTTTTTCGAAGTAGTCTTTGGGCGTCATTTTGACCTTGATAATGGACGGGACGTGAAATCTCTAGTAAATATCCATGTATAAACTAGAGACTCTTTTCAATATGTAAGCCAAAAATAGTGATATTCTGATAGGTGTAAGCAGGTAAAAACTTGCAGTAAACATGACTTTCAGCCGAGCGAGACGTTTGTAGGGACAGTAGCTTTAACGGACCATAACTTCACTTCTTGAAAATCAAATGAAATTTATTAAAGTGTCATTTTAATCTCTATAGCATGGTCTTTGCAAATATTTAAAAATAGAGACTGTTTCGGGATGGATGGTCAACATTTTCAACACTAAACCTTGTTTTCGGCTAGTTCAGGATGGACAGTCACATATTTCAACACTTAACCTAATTCCATGAATTAACAATAAGACCAACATAATATACACGGAAGAAAAATAATTAAAATGCCTAAACAATCTGCAAAAACACACTCTCTTGAAATCCTATTTTCGGTCAAATATTTTGACGATCACTGCCTGTGACGGTGTCAATATATTGTTATTTAAAGACCAAGTAACTTATTTAAAGGTACACCAAAACACGTTTTATGAAATAACCCCCCCCCCCAACAATGCTCAAGCGTATTTTTTCTTAAGCGTTACTATAATTCTGATCGAAATGTTCCAGTTTTAAAATGAAATCGCTTATAAGTTAAGTTTAGTCAAGAAAGCAATAAGTCTTGTATTCCTTTTTCAAAAACGCCTTAAGAATTTGTGAAATAGAAAACAATACATGGTATCAATCGTTTTATTGATGTATCTACCTTACAGGTAAATTTCTATGACTTTATTTGGAACATGAATTTGTGTTCTATTTACAAACATACACGGTTTTAACATTATCACCTCATTAACGACAAACTCCCTCTAAATTGTTTAACAAATGCTTCGAGTCGGTTTTAAATGAAAGTGCATTAGTAAAATAGCAAGGTATACGATTAGGAAAATAGGTCCATTTTTTCTTCGTTCACCTTCTTGCTTACCTTAGTCGTGTGCATTTAAAAGTAGGTATTCCGAGTTGGTGACATACGTTGTTCATATTGGAATAAAAGGTCATCACCTAAAGATAGCAAATGTGATGTTTGATGTTTGATGTGCATATCTTGAGCCAAATTAATGCCACATTTACTTGCAATTTTGCATTAATTTGAGAAAAATACCAAAGTCTCAAATTGCCTTGCAGGGTCTTAAAAGTGAAGAAATATACACCTTCAATCGAAATAGATCACAGGTAATAAGTGTTAAAGTACTTTATAATTTTGTGATGAAACAGCAGCAACAACAAAATCAGTGAGTCCTGTCGATTTACAGGTTAAGCTTGATGAATGTTATGATTTCGTTGTTGTCAATTATTGCATATGCCCCCACAAAAGATTGTGTAAAAAAGCATATTTTCACTCCTTTAAACCCATTTAATATAATGGGAAAAGTATACTTTAGATCCCACATACCCGTATTTGGTCAATTCTAGGACAAATAAGTATTGAACAAATTACTGGGAGTATTTTTGTACCAGTATTGTTCAATACTTTTTACAATACTGGTACACACATTTCATTCCAGTATTGGTCAATGCTTCTATTGTCCGAGTATTGTTAAATAGTCTTTCCCGGTACACACAGCCGTAACATTTGTCTGTTACGGTTCACCGTAACATAATACGCTCTTTTACGAATTAATATGTTAACACTTTTTAGTACCACGAAATGCGACGTTAGACGCAATATTTGTTAAAGAGATCGATACAGTGCCTTCCCATCATCATGATCATGCACTCGAGCATCGCAAACCATATTGGCCGGCTTCAAAGGTTGTGCTCATCAAAACAGTGGCCAAAGTTTTAGAGTGGATTTACCATGGAAAAAAATCATTTTTAGCATGTTTAGGTAAGTTTTTCATTATACATAGATGCTTCATAATGTGATTTGCATATATATACGTAGTTAATTATCGGGTCTGTTTTTTTTTTTTTCAGGGTCGGTCTGTTTGTTGAAAATTGGAGGTTCCCCAATAAAAGAGAAAATACGATTAGTTTGTTACGGTATTCCGTAACATTCGTCAATGTTATGGTCTCGCCGTAACATTTGATAATGTTACGGTCCAATGTAACATTTAGTGTTTAATACACAACGGAAGTATTTGTTGTGACCTTAATCATGGGACGTCGCCAGCGACAGGGTATGAAAATGTTACGTTGAACCGTGAAGGACAAATGTTACGGCTGTGCGTACCGGGACAGACTGTTAAATGCTAAAAATTGCCTTTATTCAAAAAACAATAAACAATTTTGCTCCGTTTATCAAAAGCCTGTTGTTTTTCTTGATTCTTGGAAAATCCTTATTCTCCAAATGTGTATGTATGGCTTTTACATACTATCAGTCCATAATCCTGCAATTCTGCAAGTCTAGTTGAAAGCTAATATTTATACTAACCAAGCAACACCAAGTGAAACGTTAATCTTAACCAACTTGTCATAGACAGATCAATTTAGAGGGAACAATAATGGGGAAGAGGAATTTTAAACTCCTGGAGGAGGTTACTTTCTATATGATGTGGCAGGTTTGTGCCTTCTCCAGGTTGGAGGTAGTGGCCTACCAGGAAGAGTGTACCTCCTTAAAATGAGGGGTCATGCAGGAAACAACTGATGAGTTATTTAACTCAGTTCTTTCCTGAAATAAAGAACATTCCGTACATAAAAGTATGGTCTCTGAGGTAAAAAAGGAGTTACTGGGGAAATTGAAGGTTAAAAACGAGGGCCTTTTAAAAGGCTGACCCTGCTGGTTCATCATCAAGGTTATGATCACGGTGTCCCGGTGTTTAACCAAGCTTTTTTGTAACACGTCTAACCAAGGGGGGGGGGGGGGGAGTTGTTAAAACCCCACCCCACCCCTATATTTTTGAACGGAAGCCGCTATGAACTTGGTTTTGCTATTAATAGATAGGCATGGTCCTCTCTTATCCAACGATATCAAGACCACACAAATCGGTCAAGGCGTTACGTAATTTTGACGTTATAAAGGTCTTTTAGGTTTTAAGTTTGCAAAAAATGGCCACCAAATCAAAATGTTGCTATAAAATAACGGAATTTCATCGGGGAGTTTTGAAAATAAAGAAGGAAAATTCTAACATGCCTTGCAAGTTTCAGCCTCATAGCATGCATATATTTTTCAAAATGAATTTTTCCCTGGATGCACCGAACACCCCCTACACCCCAACTTTGACGGCCTACCCCAACCCCACATTGTTCATGACCGCATAATATGTAAAAGAGATTACCCAAATACCTGGGGTCAGTTACTTTTGCGTTATTATGCTGCGAGGAAACCCCTTTTGGGTGCAACCACCGTCCCCCTTGGTTAGACGAGAGTTAAAATTTGCCATAAAAACTCAACAAGAACTGGACAGTGGACTGGACAATATTTGGGACAATGGACTATGGGCATTGTATAATTGTCTGATGCCGATGAAAATTTAGGGGAAAATATTTAATCCAAAAACAATGACCAATCTAGGGTCTAATTAATAATTCTCCCCTTGTTTTAGGAACTTTGAAATTTTAAAACACTTAGTAGAGGACGACATTATTTTGTGAAGTGCATCTTACATGTACATGCATTGATTTATAAATGAGACTGAAACTATCGATTGTGAATACAAGCTAACAGTTTTTATGTATTTTTTTCTCTATTATGGCTTAGTAACACACTGTTTACCGTGCTATCGAGATATATTTGATTCATTGCCAATAAATCCCTAAAATCAAAATCATCGCATCATGAGTGCATTTTTAGAAACATATACTGTTATTCTAGCTTGTATATGAAGCACAACAAAGTCAACAGTAAAAAAGTTCAACATATAATGGTTGTATTTAGATGTTCATGGTATTCGACGATATGTGTGTTCTTTACGAAAACACCATATCAACACACAGGTAGAGACGAACATGAAAATAAAGATAATTAATTTTAAAGATCCTGTGAACAACTGAAATGATGTGATATTTCGTAAATCAAGACAAGTAAGAAGTTGAAGCATGTCCTGGGATAAAATTGGATGTTACCATGATTGTTGAATAAATCACCCAAAGTCTTCACTTGGCTGTGCTATCGACCAGGTGAAATCCCACTATGTACAAAATGAAACAACCAATTTACATTGTCACCTCTAGTTGTCCTATCATTTGATAGATTCGGATTCAAATTACAGTGCCAAAAGTGCGTCCTACATAATGACACACATTTGTTACCATGGTTTTTAAAGATTGATCTTGTTCAATACTTAAATGTAAATGGCAATATAGCTGGCAATACAAAATAACAGAAGGATCATCAAAGCAAAATTTAAACAATTAAATGACACCTTTCGTTTATAAACATTTGAATTTTTAAAATAACTATCCAAGTGTTTTTCAACGGCATGTTTAATACAAAACTAATAATATATGTCAATACGTGCATTTGAAATCTGTAATTTGGTAATCATTTTATTTATCTGGAATAATCCGTTTTATTTCTTTAAAAATTATAAACAGGTCTACATCTCTCCTTCATCCAACTTCCCCATTGTCATTATCGAAACGTATAACTCGTTAGGATGATCAAAGGTTGTTGCGGCATTTTGAACGTATAGAGGCAATCATTCAAATCTAAAATTACATCTGCCTCCGTGGCGCAATCAGTAGCGCTGCTATGGTCTCGTCCGAGAGGTGGGAATTCGAGTCCAAGCTAGGCCGTAATATTTGCTGAAGAATCTTTAATAAAATTTTATTGATGTCTACATATTTATAAAATGAAAATACAAAATAAAAAAGAGCATCGAAAACCACTGCAAATTTCTTTAAAACCTGCGACGCAGAAAACAACAAGTTGGAGACACGATTTGTATTAAGTGTCATCTCCTATATTCATCCCCCTTGGTAAGGTGTTGACTTGCATCGAATGAATACAATTGATACTCGGCCCTTCGGAGTAAACAAAACACATTTATGATACAAGATATAATCAACATTAAGCTAGATCTTTTAATGGAAGTTCAATTCATGCTTATAGGTATCTTCGTAGATAGTATTTGTTTCCACCGGATATTCACTCGTGTATAAATATTTGATTTTCTTTTCGAAATTACTTCACATAGTTACATTCAACAATTCCAATGGGACGTTAAACATCAAAAGAGATGGGAAAAACAGCCACAAAGTATGAAAGAAATCGACGAGTCAATGTTCTCACAATGTAAAAAAAAAAACACCGTTAGACTATATACAAGTATTCAATTTTATATACACCCGTTACTATTAAAAAAAAAATAAGATTGATGACTTTGTTTCAGTTGGTTTGTTGGTTTATTCTTCAAGCATACACTGGGTATGTGATAGTTATACAAGTCAACTGCAATCATGGTCATGTTTTTTTTAGTCCGGAAGAAGAGGATAACATTCCTCCGAACCTTAGGTTTAAGGTATTAAAGACTTGCATGCAGGTATTTTAAGTCCAGGGTGGACTTAGAAATAAATCTACTTTTTTCGTAGAATGGGCCAAATCCATTGTTATCCATGTATAGTAGAGTAAAGGTACTACATGCCCTATTCTAACCTTAACCCTTGTCCTCCTAAGCTATAATTTGTAACACGTCCTCCGAAGGGGGCTCCTAATATTTTGTAACGGAACCCCCTGTAAACCTGTTTTGCTATTAAGACATAGGTAAGACCCTCCCCTATCCAACAATACCAAGATCATCAAAATCGGCCATGGCGTTACGTAATTATGACGTCATAAAGTACTTTCGAATTGGAAAATCAGGCAAGATTGCATTATGGCAAAAATGGCCACCAAAATCAAAATTTTGCTATAAAAGTTCTAAATAACGGATTTTCGTCGGATTTTTTGCTATTTGCTAATTAATAAGTGAAATGATGATTCTAACATGTTTTGTAAGTTTAAGTCTTATAGCATGCATAAACTTTTCTAAATGGCGACTTTAAAATGTCCGGGATTTCACCCCCGCCCCCCCCCCTACTCCCCAATTTTGACGGCCTACCGTAACCCTACGTTAGGTGTCCCCTGGCTTTTTCATCAAAATGACCGCAAAGGATGTAAGAGAGATTACCCAAATGCCTGGGACCGGTTGCTTTTGAGTTTTTATGAAGCGGGGGGAAACCCCTTGGGGGGGGAGGGGGGGGGGGGTTGCAACAACCCCTCCCTACGGAGGATAAGGGTTAAACGATTTAAAAGCTCCTGCATATGATAAGAATAGAAGTTTTAGTTAATGACGTAAAGCAACATTGAAAACGTATTCTTCAAAAGTGATGCTGCATTTCCATTCTATGCCCTTTTTAAGTTATTTGAATAAAAAGCGAGATTTCGTTAGAGTAAACGAATAAACAATTTTACATTGATTGATTGGGTTGTGTTTAGATTTATAAATACAAGTAAGTATTTAACATTAAATTTGATATGATTGTATTAACCAAACACAATGGAAATATTATTAAGACATCTTTGAAATTCTTTAAAGGTTACAGTATTTACACAGTTGTAAAATTGGTAATAACATATTTTTACCAATTTTTTATGTAAAGGTCAGTTTATGAGGAAAATATATGGAACCTCATGTTGCTTTTGGTCAGATTTGATAGGTAATCTTGTCGGGTGTGAAATGAATGACACTCCGAATGTGATAAATGTTCTCATATACAGGTAAGAAGGCAACAACATAAATTGGTCAAAACATGATTTTTAGGTTAAATTTGATTTGACCCCCCCTTGGACAAGGTCACTTTTCTACTCAAGTTGAGTGGTCATATGGAATCTTTAACTATAATAGAGTGATAAGCAGGGAGTTGATTGTGTTGATCACGCTTGACTGCACCAAGAGAATTCTCGGAAGCAAAGTACATAATGATCCTTCAACGCCCCTCAATTTACTAAAACAGGGTTGTGGTGAACGTGGACATGGTGGGATGGTCCCTGGCGGTATATGACATCTTCAAAACCTTCAGCGTTCACCACAGCCCTTTTTTGACACATTAGTTGTTGTTACCCCCTTACCAGTACATGCATGAGAAAATTGATCACATCCGGAGTTTAATTTCACATCCAATACGATTACCTGTCAATATAACAAAAATCAACATACGTTTCCAGATGTTATGCTCATAAATTGACCTTTACATAAAACAGTGGCTCAAATATTTTCATTCCAACTTGATAAGCAACCGTGTATAAATGCAATATTCATACAACTTATTATACTACATGAAAGCCTACAACCATTACGTTATTGCTAAAATGATATGGTAATGGCATTTGAAAAAATGAATATTGCAACAAGAGACGTGTTTCGTGAATGCTCGACTCAAAAGCAGATTTCACATCCTACGCTCAACAGATCAGGGACGCGGGAATATAAAACTAGCTTAAAACAACTCTTTTTTGGATTAAATTCCCCTGTTTTAGTTTTGTTCAGAAGCGTTCTATTCTGATTAAAATATGTTCTTGTAATATTTCATAAGGATTCCAAATTGGTGGAAAGAGTTGAGACAAGTTGATGAAAACCCTAAAGGATTGAAAAATAAAAAATGACGATTTTTTTTCCAAAGAGGTTTCATAATGTATCTGCCTCAGGGGTAAATGAATCTATCTTAAACGTGAATTCGTTAGGTAATTCAATGCAAAAACAAATTATAAATTATCATTTATTAATGACAGACTGTTAAATTGCTTTAAGTCAGTGCTAAAAGAGGTACATTAGTTAACCAAATCAAGTATTCGACTAAGAATATAGGTCAATTTATTTAAAATGTACCATATAACGTAGTCTTTTCAATTAATTTCAAAGTAGTTATATATAAAGATCATTTGATAAACCATAAGAACAAATTATGATTCTGAAACCAGACAAATAATCGTAGTAACAATACTCGTAATAATTCCGTCGATCTGAGGTAAAAGCTAAATGAATTAAATATAATTTGTGATCTTTTTTCGTTAATTATCGTATATTATACTTACCAAACTAAAGGCCATCACCGTACCGTACGAATAACGTACTAATGACGTACACTGGTTCGGTAATCGATTACATGTATTTCAATGACCAAACCAGTGTACATTATTAGTTAGTTTTTCATACGTTTCATGATGTGTGACAGAGCCTATATGTGCAGGACATTCAAGGACTTTGACCCTTGTATTGGTTCGACATGTTTAGTTACAGCAAATTCCTGAAAAATAAATTATGATTCAATAAGGAATTTTTTTCAGCCCTCAATTTGTTCAATCCAGACAAAAACTATTGATTACTTTAGTCTCTAACACAGCATTTTACAGACGGTGCTATCATTTACAAGTTAGTTTCTGTTCTTTTATAAGCTATACATTTCTCATGAGATTGACCAACTGATAGACTTACGATAAAGGACATTTTAAACACGTTTACACTATTCAGCTTTTTTTTTCATCACCAAAATATATTCATAAACGCTATTAAATCTTGGTTGAAAAGAAAAATGAAAAGAATATCTTCCACTTAATTATAAATGTTCATTATAAAAGAAGTTATCGATATAAAATCTAACCTTTGATAATAGGTTTTCCAAATGATTCGTAAATTTACTATCAAAAAAAAAAGAAAGGTTTTAGAATACATAAGTTTATACGATTGTAATTGACGAAAAGAAGTATCCATTTAATCATACCGCACAAAAAGAGACCTGTCAATCAACATTATCGAATGTGCTTTTTTCTTCTACGAGGACATTCAAGAAGCAAATTGCTGTTTGCTTCTGCTTATGTAAACACAAAAAATCGGCACGGATAGCAAACCGTCAAGTGTTGTTATATACGTATTTACTCCAGTGAATATAATCAGCAATTGGTTAAAAACATAATTTACAAAATTCAATTTTGCGCATTTATAAAACATTTGAACTAGGTTAATATATACTGTTAGTATTATGTGTTTTAATTCTTCTATAGCTATAAATTAAAGCATATTTTCTCACATCATAGGCTCGTCTAAAACATATATATACATGTAGATTATATATGCATATTAAATGGTGTTAATAATCTGAGATAATTCTATAAAAATACGTATTCAAAATTTGGCTTTAAACGGGAATGAATAATTATCAATGTGTTTATCATTCATTGTCTAAAGTATCTTTAACCCTCGTCTACCCAGGCTATTTTTTGTAACACGTCTACCCAAAGGGGGGGGGTTGTTGCAACCCCCCCTAAATTTTTAGAACGGAACCCCTCTATTAATACATAGGTATGGTCCTCCCCTATCCAATGATACCAAGATCACAAAATCGGCCAAGGCGTTACGTAATTATGACGTCATAAATGTCGAAAATTGGAAAAATCAGGATTTTGGCAAAAATGGCCACCAAAATCAAAATTTTGCTATTAAAGTTCGAAATGACCGATTTTCGTCGAGTATTTTGCTAATAAAGAAGGGAAATGATAATTCTAACATGCCCTGCAAGTTTCAGCTTCATAGAATGCACATTTTTTTCAAAATGGCGACTTAAAATTTTCCGGGGCTTCACCAACCCCCCCTACACCCCAACTTTGACAGCTTACCCTAACCCCACCTTAGGTGGTACTCCCCTAATTTTTTCATCAAAATGACCGCAAAGGATGTAAAAGAGATTACTCAAATGTCTGGGGTCGGTTGCTTTTGCGTTTTATGCAGCGGGGAAAAAACTATGGGGGTGGGGGGGGGTTGCAACACCCCCCCCCCCCTCCCCCCACCCCTGGGTAGACGAGGGTTAACTATTGAAACGGCTTGTTTTGATTTCAAAGCCATGTCCTTACATATAAGATTGCATAGTCATGTCCTTACACATTAGATTACATTAAATTTCACTGCATTCAAAGTAAAAAACAAGGTCGTTAAGTTTCACACTTGTCGATATCAGTTATCTCACTTGCTTGTATACGGTTTCATTCTAATCGGTGTGGTGCAAAATGAGTTTAGGACACACAAACGAAAACTAAACATAATTAACCATTGTTGTACTTTAGAAATGATGAACATGGTTTCGTTTCTCATTTTTTCCCCACAATAAATGAGGTGTTTTAAAATATATATAAATTCGGTACTCACGAATATATTTCGCCTCTTATCACCTGTTTGATAAAATCATGGACGAAGAAGGGGAATGGGGTTCTAATCTTGAAAACTGCGGAAATTATGCTGTTTCGTATTTAGAGGAATTGCCTACTATACTGATTTCTTGAATTTTGTTTTTTCTCACACATTTTGGAATAACATTTTCTGATGGTTTTGGAACAGCAAGATAATAATTACGTACACATTTATCATTGTGATTTATACATACGAAAAGAAGTGTGCATGTAATTGTCAGTTATGTTGGCGGTACATTTAGGCGAGATGTCTTTTCATAGTTCCATCTCGTTTTATCGCTGTGTGTGCATTTTAAAGCTGGTTTGAAGATGCCTTTCTACATTTTATTGATCAATGCACGTGTCCTTATACACTAGTGGAAATCGCATTGAATTTTACAACATTCAAAGTAAAAGCAAGGTCTTTAAAGTTCACACTTGTCGATTTAAGTTAGCTTGCTTATGTGTATACGAATTCAATCTAATCGGGTTGATGCATAGTCAAAGGCACACACAGTAAGCCATACAGATATTACTATGTTAATTTAAAAACTTAAGAACATGGTTTTATTTAATTCCCAAAGCAATTAGAAATTCTAAATTATAAATAAAAATGTTTTGTTACCGATGAATGGGGACAGCTCGACATTTTGACAGCTCGCCTGTCCGACAGTTTTCTATACGGAAATAGGCTCGTTAGTCCCAATTTTTTATAAAGGTTCGCTAGTCCGAATTTTAAAAGCAGCTCGTCAGTCCGAATTTATAAACAGCTCGCTAGTCCGAATTTTGAAACAGGTTCGCTAGTCCAAATTTAGAAATAGGCTCCCTAGTCTGAATTTGATAAACAGCTCTTTATTCCGAATATTAAAAACAGCTTGCTAGTCCGAATAGGAAATATTATGTGTATATTTCTAATACTTTTTTCAAAATTCGGACTAGTGAGCTGTTTTCAAAATTCGGACTAGCGAGCCTATTTAAGAAATTCGAACTAGCGAGTTTGTTTTAACAATTTTGACTGGCGAGCCTATTTTCATATTCGGACTAGCGAGCCTTTTTCAAGGTTATATTTTCGCTATTGAATAACGTTTCGGACTAGCAAGCCTTCGGAGTAGCGAGCTTTTGGACTAGCGAGTCGTCTGACTGGCGAGCAGACCCCTCATGAATATATTTCGAAATCTTTCCAGGAGTATTAATCACTTGTTTGCTCAAATCTTGGATGAAGACGGAGACGAGTGGCAGTCCTATATGTGGCCGTCCAATCCAAAGGAGCCGCAAATGCAGCAAACTTCATTTTGCAGTACAGGTGAAAATATATATCAAGGTCGTAATTTGTCGAAATTGATTTTTTGACAGATTCACAAAACTGATAAGGAATATTAAAACAATATATATTTATTTATTTTGAGGACAATGAACAGAAAATATAGAGGTTACTTATCTTTGAACGCGTTTATCTCAGTTAACTCCCTTACAATCTTTTGACGGACCATAACTTGCAAAATCGTGTAAAGTTCATTAAGGTGTCATAATTATAGAATAATCTTTGAAAATATTTTAAGAAAATTGCTCTTTTGAAATCCGACATGTATATTAGGCAATTTTTTTCTCTTTTTTTGATATTGGTTGTCATATACCCCAAAGTTGAAGTCCCTAGCATTTATAGTTCAAAAAATGAATTTTTGGTGCACATTTCCCCATAATAGATCTTGTTGTTTGTCAGTTAGTATACATATATACTTAACTTACATGTGTGAAATACATTCAGGGCAATTGAAGTGATTCGACATGTTTAGTTACCGGAGATTGAAATAAAATTATGATTTAATGAAGAATGTTCCCGCCTTCCATTGATTCAATCTGGACAAAGAGTATTGATGAGTTGATTCTTATGATTTAATGAAGAATTTTCCCGTCTTCCATTGATTCAATCTAGACACAAAGTATTGATTGATTCTTAACTTAATTTTGTTCAAATTTTATACTCGAATTTTTGGCCCTAAGATAAACATACAGCTAAGTTTAATGTACGTCGCCGATATACTTCAGTAGCTCATTTTCTAGCAAAGCTAATATCATTATACAATATAGGATTTTCACCCTTTCAAAATGTTCGATTTTACTTTATTTTCCCTCACATAGTGACATTAAACAATTCCAGTGGGAGAACAACATCGCAAGAAGATAAGGAAAATATAGAAGAAATCAATGAGAGTATTTTTTTCACAAAGCGATTGAAAAAAAGATGGCTATAGGCTTATAATTGTTTTACTCTCTCCTTTTTTTTCTTTCTCCAGGAATCGAAATTAACTGTTCGTTTATTTTTGCTGTTTTATATTGTTTTGTTTGTTTGTTTTAGTTGTACATTCCATGCTTCTTAAAGCCGCCAATTGAATTGGTCGGTTATTGAATTTAACTTTCTGTAAATCATTTCTACCATACCGTATTTTAGTGTTTGTCCACCAGAATGCACATTTTAAAACAATAGACATGAGACAAGAGGTCGTACGTTGCTCTTTACAAATTATATCATGATTAGTGTCGTTAATGAATAATCCAACAGCTCTTTTTTTTTTGGGGGGGGGGGGTTGGAGCGTAAATATAATACATTTAAAAACAAATGAAATTTGAGCTAATTTTGTTTCATGCATTTCATATTTGTTTCGTCGACTAAAATGAACTTCTAATTGATAGGACGGTCATTTTTACTCCTGAAAAAAAAACCAGTTGTTCGTGAAATTTTTACATGAAAAATAAACTAAAACGAACGCTTTTATAATCATAATTTATATTTAAATATGCTAAACCATTTGGAATGTTAAGATAATCTTCCGTAATATCTCGGTACTCACGAATATATTTCGCCTCTTATCACCTGTTTGATAAAATCATGGACGAAGAAGGGGAATGGGGTTCTAATCTTGAAAACTGCGGAA
>JXSR01S000002.1:219412-231990 GCA_000969725.1 Ophiothrix spiculata
TCTGTTTTGCAATGTTTTTATTAAATTCAAAGTAAAACTATACTGACCTTTATCGTTTTTGATTTTCCTGTTGTTTTACAGATGTAACAGTCGGACATAGAGCAAATTACTAGAAATTACTTTTGCTTTGCTAAACGTGAATGTGAATTTAACAATACATTGCCCCAAAATAAGTAGTTAATGTTTCACAGTTATTTAGTTGTAATAAATGTATGATTATAGTATACAGATTAGGCCTGAGACTTTCCGGGTAAATAGCTACCCTAGTACCCGACTTATTTTTCCGGTCGGGTACCCGGGTACCCGACCGGATTGATAATTGATCATTCATAATGTTAGAACGGGAAGTTTGACGAGTCTCTTACGACCATTGTGGTGGTGATTGATCATGTTTACTTCGATTAAATGATTATTACATAAATAACATAAAGTTGTCTAATACTTTGCCGCTGTAAAAACATATTTACACCAGCCCGTATTAGCCGTAAATGCCAGAAACTTCATTGTGCACTACAGATGAAAATACATGTCAAGGTCGTCATTTGTAAAATGCCATCAAACTTTCATTTCAATAAAATGATAGGAAATATGAAATAAATATGCATGTTTTTAAGACAATCGACTGAAAATATAGGTTTTACTGATCTTCAAACGCCTTTATCTCGGTTATAGTTTTTATTCGCTGACTAAGTTTGACTGACTATAACGTTACTTCTGGATATCGAGTGACGTTTATTGAGGTGTCATTTTCATTTTCATAACAAGGTCTTTACAAATATTTAAAAAAAGTGAAAATGACAAGAGACTGCATTTACGACTGGTTTTGGATGGACGGTCACAAATAATGAAATGATATATTTTTGCAGAGGAGGGTGGTCGTGGCAACTGTTACTGGTTACCGGGATGAATACTAAAATTATTTTCGTAATCGGTAAAAAAATATGATAACATATAAAACAAGTGGGGTTCACGCGTGAACCCAAGCGGATTTGGAATGACATAATTAATGTGATTACTATAAGAACACTTTTGTATTTTTTTGAGGAAAGGTAAAAATATGATCTTTGGAATTTTTTTCTTCAATACGTGAGTCACGTGACCCAATAGAAATACACGTAAATCGTACCCTAAATTTGCGTTTTAGAAATCCCTCGTCCCTAAATCTAGTGGATGCTATTTATAGTGTCCGCCACCGCCTGTATTTTTGTCAGGCGATATTATATCATTATGGTATCGTTTGTCACCAAAGGTAATCTGTTTGTGTCTAACAGGCAATGTTTTTACACAATCGGTAATAGAATCATCAGGGACATTTTGTCTGTTAGAATAGAATTAGAGAGATAATTGAAAACGACAGGTGAATTTGGTTGATGTTTTGTCATGATTAACCACCTGCATAAAGGAACAGAATGTCAAAATAGCAGGCACATATTTGCTTTAAGGAGACGGTTCTTTTATTTTCGTCTCGCTTGATTGAACGTCATGTTTACTGCAAGCTTTTTGCCTTTTACACATATCCGATCGTCACAATTTTTGGTGTACATATGCAATAGAGTCTTTATTTAAACATGGATCGTTACTAATGATTTCACGTCCCAGGTCAAGTTCAAAATGGCGTCAAGAGACTACCTTGAAAAGGTTGACGCCTTTTTGCCAAAATCTCATAATTTCAAGCACTTCAAATGACACGATTTAGTTAAAATTTTGGCAACTAGAACTACAAATATCAGTAATGGAATTATGTATATTATGAAAACATTTAAACTGCAATTAAATCCTCAAAAACACATTGGTAATGTCAGCCTCCGGCAGTTGTCTTTACTCTCAATTAGCTCGTGGTAAAATGTACCTATAGTTATGACTAATTTGTATAAAATAATATTTTTTTAATAGATAAGAGTTCCTACATTATTCCGCTATCCCCTGAAACAGTTTAGGAAAAATCAAACGGAGGAGTCACGTATAAAATAACTCTTTTCTGAAAAAGTTGCCCTTCAAGTCGGTAAAAAAGAAAATGGCGTTACGGACATTTAAAGTAAACACACTAAATTTTAAACAAGATTTCTTCTACTTACATGTATGACATTTTCCTATGATACACAACAAGTAATATTGGATGTTTTAATACATTTATTTGTCAAATCGTCTCGAAACAAGGGTATATCCATATCTATCCACATTCAGAAGGCACCACGTTGTTCAAGTCATACAACACATACAACATCATATCAAGAGTACAAGTTCAATTTGTATGACATATCATTACAACGACACTCTATATAGATAAAGAGACTGTATATGTTCATTTCATCTTCATGTACTGAGGTCAGTTGATCATTAACTACGCTGCAAAAATTGACTATAGGAATACTAAACTGATCCAAGTCCATGCTTCCCTACTGAATTATAGAAAGTATATTGTCCTATAGTGATGAATACAATTGTCATTCAATGATCAATACTGAGTATTGAACATCACTTCCTTTTGTATTGGTAAGGAGCGTGAATTTTGGTGGGTTCTTATATTCAACTGTTAAGTGATGTGGTCAATGAAGCTGATAACTTCGGATGATCAATGTAAAATTGCAATCATACACCATGAGGGGTATTAATGTTTAAAAGTAGATTTCGTTTTAGAAGTTGTTTTTAGTGTTGAACTATGCGTTCAAGATCTTGACAGCCAAATAAAAGAATCAAGGGTCCAGTGATGTATATAGAACTGTTTGCAAAGGCGTGCAAACGGCTGAAATCTTCTCCCAGTTAGACAGAAAAAGTACACCCAACTTTTAACTGACAAGCAAAAAAATTGTCACTTTTCATTTTTTGCTTGATTTTCTATGATTTTTCTACTCCTGCCTTCCAAATAAAATTAAATCAAAAAATATTCAGGGGGCACAAACTGCCTTATGCCAACATTTAAGTTACCTCACTAAGAGTACATTGAGAACCTTTTAAATGCTAGGGTCGTTGAGGCGTAGATTAGACAAATTGGGGGCAAAAGTAAAAACAGTAGGGATTCTTAACCCTCGTCCATCTAAGGGGGGAGAGGCATTTAAATAATTGTTTTTACATCCTTTCGGTCATTTTGATCGGGGGTACCACCTAAGGTGAGGGTAGGGTAAGCCGTCAGAGTCCGTGGGTATAGGGGGGGGAGGTCGTAATCCCACCTATATAAAAAGTCGCCATTTTGAAAAATATCTGCATGCTAACAAGCTTAAACTTAAAGAACATGTTAGAATTACCATTTTGTTTATTCATTAGCAAAAACACGATGAAAATCCAATATTTAGAACTTTTATAGCGATTTTTTGATTTTTTTTTTCAATTTACGCCGAAAATCAGATTTCGGCGAAATTGTCCGACCTTAAGTACTTTATCACGTCATAATTACGTAACGCCTTGACCGATTATCATGATTTTGGTATCAATAGAAAGAGGAGACCCTACCTTATACTATGGTAAAAAAACAACCAACACTTTTGGCACGTCAATTTAATTTTCATTCCCCCCCTTAGGTGACGACGCAGTAGAAAATACGTTAGGTGGACGAGGGTTAAGTGAAGCCCCTTGTTGTTTTGAAGAAGTGTATTCTTTTATGATTCAGAGCTACTGCAAAATGAGGAAATTTTTTTGTGTGGGAGGGGGAGTTATTGATGTGTAATCAATATTACTAAATATGATTATTTAGTGACAACAACATACGTATTTTTTCTGATGAGTTAATGGAGTGTTTCCCCCGGGGTATTGGGCTTTCAATTTTACAAACATTTTGTAAGTGTATGTTCCTTCGGAACTTTGAAAAACAATCTCTATCCTTATTTTTGACTTAAAAACCCACCGATCAGTTTGGGTGATATTTGAGGGAATTGTACCTTGTACAAGTGCATTAACAACATTGCACCATCGTACTAGCTGAATTTGTTTCATTGCAGAGTGATAGGAACACGTCTGAATGCAGGCAAAGTCTCATATCTTCCTCAGATTCCACCCAGCTGTACATTCCACCCTCTCATAAACGAGCTGGTGATTCATCCTTTCATGTTGCTGCTGCCAAATTGTGGAAAAAGTTTCCTCTAAAGACTCACCTCTTTTCAGCATAATGTTTTTTTCATACTGTTGTTTTTTCACGTTTATACAGGGCGTCTCAATAAAAGTGTAACACTCGGAAATTGCTTGTTTAAGGCAAGAAGTCGTGTCGTAATTTATACAAATTTGATGTCAAATTCAAGATAAAGGACCTTTCTTTCCAGTACAATTTACCCCATCACGATAGCTTTTGTCAATCTGGAGATATACGCAATTGTTTGCAGGTAAGCGAAATCCACTTTGTGCCACTTTTCAATAAAGCGATAGAAACACGTTTCTGAGTAAAATTTTCAAATAATAGCAATGAAAAATGTTTAAAATGTGTGAAAACTGTTATGTAATAATTGATTTGCACCAATCAATAAGCACTGGTGTTAGTGAATTGTTCTTATGATATCAATTATGTAACTATCCTATCATGCAGAAAGTGCATTCATCATGATCTTTAGTAATCTTGTCAGATGAATGTTGGTGCCTGAAAAAGAAACACGGCAGCAGAAAATGGGCAACAGTTGCAGTTTATGGTTCATGGTGTTGCAGTATCATGAAATGCGAAGCGCTGCAGAAGTCATCAGACAATTCCAGTTGCAGTTTCCTGGTAGGAAATTACCTGTTCGTCAAACGGTGACAAGGAACTACCAGAAGTATGTTAACTCGGTAATTCGGGAAGACCAAAAACTGCAAGAACACAGCTGAAAATCGACAGTGTACGACGTGCTCTCCAAGCAGATCTCCGCCAGACACAACCCTCTAGCCGACATCCACAGATCATCATTCAATAGAATCACCCGCTTAGATTTGCAGTGGCTTTACGGATGCCGTTATTTTACACAATGCTATTGTTTGAAAATGTTATTCAGAAACGTGTGTTTCTATCGCCAGGCTATATTGAAAAGTGGCACAGAGTAGATTTTGCTTACCTACAAACAGTTGCGTATATCTCCAGATTGACAAAAGCTATTGTGATGGGGTAAATTGTACTGGAAAGATGGGTCCTTTATCTTGAATTTTACATCAAATTCGTATAAATTACGACACGATTTCATGCCTAAAACAAGCAATTTCTGAGTGTTACACTTTTATTGAGACGCCCTGTATATTATTTTTAAAATCAAAATCTATAATTCATATGAGTGCTATATAACTGCGTTACGCTTTATATGTTTCTTGTAGATTTTAAAGAGCCAGTAGTCGCTAACGCAGTAGATACAACAAAAGAACCAATTTTTGGCCTATCTGATTATACTGATGCAGCTGACGCTACAGCTTTTGATGCTACCGATGATGCTGATGATAACGATGGTGCAGACGTCACTACTGCTCAATGGGTCATGTCAGAAGTTGAATCCTACATACACGATATAGAAAGAGGTTTATGAGGGTTGAAGGGCATTGAATCTTAAAAAAAACTATTGGGTTATCAAAGCAGCGCCATTTAAGCCATGGTTAGTATTGTTTCCCAATGCATGTAATTCAATATAATATATTGTAATGTAATATAATTACTGTTGCATAGTAACTGACAACAAATCAAGCCCTTTTCCTTAGATAATACGTTTAAAAACACATTTTTGGTGATTTTTTCCACTTTTTCTAATAGTCATTGTATTAAGTACATGTCGGTCTAGTCAAAAACGTCAACATATTTTTTTCGATCATTCCAACCGACGATGGACGTGATCAACCCTTAAGTACAGTGAGAGATTGTGATGCAAACATGTCTTTTTTACTTTGCATTTCTATTGATTAGCGACTATCATATGGAAAATGAATTATTTTTTTCTTTCTTGTTTTAAAAAAGATGCATATCACTTTTGTTTTTAAATTCATTTACTTGATCAAACCATATTTATTATATATTTTAAATCAAACAATATTTATTACATATTTTAAATCTATTTATTATCTTCAAGTGCTACTTAGCTCTGTTGATGTTGATAGCTGAATAAAACAAGAAGGACATGTAAAACGCCGTAATGAAATATTCATACTTAATTAAATCATAAGCACAAGTATAAATGTAAATCGCCGAATTAATCATTATATTAAACATTTAAAAAGTAGAGTGTAAACAGAAAAGTGGCACAATTATATGAATTATTCTTATGTTAGTAACAAAACTTAATTAGATTTAAAGGGTTCAATGTGAACAAGTTGAATCAAAACTGCAATAGAAACAGTAGCCTTGCTCATGTTAATCACAAAGAAATGTTAATAAATAATAAAGAATAATTATAGCACCTAGCACTTGGCAGATATTGATTTTAAATGAGTTTAATTGACCTTTAACCCTGTTTCTCTTTTACAAAGAACTCAATGATTTGTCAACCTTGTAGAACCAAAAAAGATTCAGAAAGGGCTCTTTAACACCAAAATGGTTTCTTCCGCTTCACGAATATTTTTTGAGTAAAGACTAGATATTATAGTCAGGAAGTAGGTTGTTAAAAGGCCTACATATTTTTGAATACCCTTTCGTTGTCAAAATGGTTTACTTTTTAGACATAATTTCTTAAGCCCTGAATCAACTAGTTCAAACAATAAAGTTTGTTATAAAACTGTAAATTACGTTCAATTATAACATAAGTTGTTTAGTTGTTTTCATCATAGGACTATACGTTACTTATTGGCCTTGGCGTATGACATTTTGTATGACAATTTGTATATACAATAAATTTTATGTAACGAAAATTGTATTATGAATCATTACCCTAGTCAGTCTAATATCAGCTCCCGAAAATGTCCCAAGGTTGGAAAACTATCAGTATCGGTATCTAGGCGGTGGGTATGAATATTCATAAGGCTGTGTACAAGATTTTGAAATCGAATTAAATTTTTGAAAGAAGTTTGAATTACAGAACATTTTACGCAGAGCAGTTTTACATTTTACAATTTTAAAAAGTGTGAATATTTAAATTGTATGCCCAATACCAAGATATTTACCGGGGCGTTTATTTCGAACAAGAGCGATGAAATTTGGTCTCAAAAAGTTAAGGTAAAATTAATACTTATCAGTATTATATATTTTAACTAAATAAAATAAATAAATTGCAGGTGATTTATAGTGCACTAGGCGGTCCCCCCGCCTTGTTCCACACGGCCTCAGCACACTTTGCAGAGCAGTTCTAATAATTGGGTTAAATCACTACCTAGACTCCCCGGGGCAAAAGTGCTAACTGCGGCCTACAAATTTGCGTAACCCTAGCTTGAGCAATTCACACCCTCATAGATTATACAGTTTTCGCACACTCAACTCCCAGCTGGACACGAACGCGGAACGATCGATATTTTATGTTTAACAGTCCGAGAATTAACCGACTGAGCTAACGAGAACTGCACCACTGAAAACAAAGTTTGACCTTTGTGTGTTAGTTCACCCGAAAATCTTACGATAAATAGTGATAAAACAGATTTGATGGATGGGTTGTTGCCTGTGGGTCAAATCACACTCAAATTGCCATGAAATTTGACCGTGTGATGATCAGTGGGCATGTGTAAACAATAGCTTTAAATACGTAGGATATTTGCATTTTCAAATTTTTCGTTATCTACTTTCCTTGCATGCTAATATGTTTAGGTAAAAACATGTTACTTATGTGACTCTAATGTATTAATGGAGCCCTGTACGATTGGGTCAACATTTTTTCAAACTTTCTGAGATTTTGGTACCAAAATATTCCACATATTTTTCTCATTACCATGTGAAATTTTACAGCTGAAACATGTCGCGTTTTGGTGATATAAGTCAAAAGGGGTTAAAATTATTAATATTATGGTAATCATAATATTATTTACATAGTAAAGATTACGCTAAGGGCTCTGTCACACATCACGAAACGTATAAGTAGCAAACTAGTAACGTACACTGGTTTGGTCATTGAAATACATGTAATCGATTACCAAACCAGTGTACGTTAATTGGTACGTTATTCACACGGTACGGTGATGTGTGACACGGCCTTAATGGAAATACAAAATTACTCATAAAATCAAAACAATTGTTCTGATTTGACTCAAATTTGAAATTAAACACCTTAAGAGGTGATCTTTCATATGACAGCGAAAACTAAAATTTGAAAAATCGGACCATGTACCTTGACATGAGGATTTTATTTTGGACATAGCCAATACTTAATTACTTTTCACTGGTACCCCGACTAGACGGGCCACCTTCCATCCTATCTAGTCCTGTCATAAAGGACTACCTCAGGACTATCTTACAGTTACAAATGGCAAACCAAAATAAAACTATCCCTATTATAATGACAATCCAGAAAGAAATAATTCCAAAAGCAAATAATCCAAATCCTTACAGACAACAATACCTCCATCTATCTATATGCACCAGTAACCAGTTGATTATGATGAAGTACCCTGTGATTAGACAATAGAATATAAACCCATGCATGGATGATCTTGTGTCATGTTTTATTTTATAATAGGCGTTGTGTTATGAGGTAGGACGAATCTGCGTTACACACTGATGTAGAATGGAATTTGCATGTCGTTTCTTTTTAACGCATAGCAATTCTTTTCCTGTGTTAAAGTCCCAGTAAATTATATATCATTGTAAAGCTATGATTGTAAGGATTGTCAACAAACCACAAATTGGATATACAGGGTGGAACAAATGTCATATACGGTGTAAGTAGTGTAAGTATAGAATTTCATGCAAAAATGGTACCATAATTGATTTCATCATATCTTTATAACTGTATGTAATTCAATAATCTGACCCCTCGATATATGAAGGGGGTGCTATATACTTTTAAATAAACCAAACTTGTAATGAAGGAATTTGCTTCTGTACTGAGCTATAGTGTGATCAAATATTATTTAAAAGTCAATTGGAATCCATTACTACAAATACCAATTTATATGTCTTCATCCAAAATTTCTTTTCATAATCATCCACAATTTCTTTTCATAATCACTGATTTATCATTTGTTCATATACAATAACCCTTCAGTAGGTACAACGACAGGTAATAGCCAATACTTATAATGCACCGTATAGTTGCCTCATTGATGCAATGGTTGTAGCAGGTATGTATGCATTATGCATACATACTTGCTACAACCATATGATCCTCGCACCCCCACACAGCGCCATTTGAATGCAATTATTTCAAAAAGTAAAAGAATAATTGAATATGAAAGAATGGGGACTTATACCCGGATAAATTGTCAAGGTTATGGTCCATAAACCAAATCAATTGACCACTCCTATCTGAAATTATGGTATAAATACTCCTGATTTTTACCAAAAACTGTAACGCCTCCATCCTTTTACATACCTCACCTACTGACACAAAGCCAATAGTTAGGTAGATCCCCAGCATGAGTGTCACGTTGGGTATATATGCATTTTTCTTGATGAAACTGGTAGTTGAGAGCGTGTACTTTAAGAGACTAGATGATGCCAAAAATTCACGCTTGAGCATTTTTTGTTGTTTGCGTCAGAAGCCACACCCTCTTTTTCAAATACGCCTTATGTATGAAAACTCTGATTATTTGGTTTAAACATACCGTGTTTGATATCAAATTAAAGCTGAATGGAATATGTACTGCAAATACCTTATAATGTGCTTCAAATTCAAAATGGCCGCCAAAATTGCATATTTTCATAAATCAAACGAATAAAATCTGTTAATATGTCCAACATCGTAAATTTTCACTAGAGTAAGCAAATTTGTATAAATAATATCAATATTGTTCTAAACATTGACCGTTCAATTATTTAAAAATAAATTGCCGCCCAAAAAACGCAAGAAATGAGCACTAGTATGATTTGGTGCATAAATAATATTTTTATAAAACATCACTGAAGTCAATAAATATTCAAAATGATCAATGCATAATGATGTAAGATAATGCAACAGAAAACATGTTGTCCCATAATAGGTTCTATCAGGTTTCAAATCCAAAAAAATGTACATATTGAGGTTCAAAATGGCTAAAAATGTTTATTTCTACACACCAAAATGAATTTCAAAAACGCTTTAGCGCAGCATTAACGATATTAAATATCCCTTGCAACCCATGTAAATAACTTTAAAGGAATCATGTGTCCCCAAATTATTTCCCACGAAATTTGAAAATCCAAAATAGCCACCAAAATTAGGTTCAAAATGGCAGCAAAAGAATACTTTTACACGAGGAAACTGGTTACAGTGACATTAAATTTACATTAAAACAGAATTTAAAATGTTCTGTATACAAAGTAATGAATGAATATTGCTTAAGGGGCTGCAAAAGAGACACACTGACCAAGCTCCTGTAATTCACATGTATTAATATGGCCGCCAAAATGATATTTCTTAAAGTATGCGTATAATGTAGGGGTATTTTGGCTGTCGTATTGGGTCTCTTTTTCGACGATATTTTTAATTTATAACTTATTTGGTTACAAATATTTTTGTTGAAGTACAAGAACCATTGTCATTAATTATTGTTAATATCAAATGTTTTTAATGATATTTTGATGATGCTGTATCCATCTTAAGCGAATATGCTAGACTTTGTTGTCAATGTCCATTAGATTTTTTGAAACAAGTTAACAACAATATTGTGAAGGGATGCTTATGTTGTAACCAATAAACCATTTTCATTATTTATTTTCTATATTCAATCCATTTAATGATGTTTTAAAGTTTCTGTAACATGTTTTTGTGCAAAGCGCACGGTGTTAGTGCTGACGTTTTAAGTCGTACATAATGTTTTTTTTTTAATTTTAAAGATATGATTGGTACATCTTGATGACAAATAATCTTAATGTTAACTAAAATGGTCCTCTGTATATTTGGCTTTCTTAAGGCTACTTTGGTCGATTTCATTTAAAATATGCCATTTTGGCGGCCATTTTAAAGTTGAAGCATTCAAGTGACCTAATGTTTAGAGAGTCACATTATATACTTCATTAGCTTTAATTTGATACCAAACATGACATATTTACACTTCAAATGGGATCTGTGACATTTAACACGGCATGTAAAAAAGGGGGAGCGGGTTTGACGCTAATAACAAAAATTGCTCAAGCGTGTATTTTTGGCATCATTCAGGTTCTTAAAGTACACGCTCTAAACTATTAATTTCATCAAAAAATTGCATATATACCCTATATGACACTTATGCTATAATTTGGCTAAAATCTACCTGACTATAATCACTGTCAGAGAGTTTATGCATCTGATAAATAGCAAATTTGTCATTTTGGTCCATTTTTGTGACAGATTTTTAAATTACAAAGAATAGTGGGATATGTAATTTTATGGTTATGTTATTTTGGTTCATTTCATGTGACAGATATCAGAATAAAAAGTGAACGTGTCTGCTTCAAAATATTTGTTGAGATGCGCACTTACGCGCTAGTTGTTTTTACGTTGTGGGAATGATTTTAGGGCTCCGTACATACGTGAGAGTGTTTTTTGGTGTGTGCGCGTACGCGCAATTGTTTTTTTGGGATGTGCTCATATGCGTTCTAGATGTTTTAGAAATTTACAGGTTACACACATAGGCGCTAGTGTTTTGGGGTGCGCGTGTACACGATAGTGTTTTATTGGGTGCGCGTGTACGCGTTAGTGGTTATTTAGGTTGCGCAAGTGATATAAATGTCACGCACATATGTGCAAGTGTTTATGGGGGTTCTCGTGTACGCGCAAGTGTTTTATTGCGTGCGCGCGTATGCGTTAGTGTTTTTTAGGTTGCGCAAGTATTGTAAAGGTTACACACATGCGCGCAAGTGTTTTTTGGGGTGTGCGTGTACGCAAAAGTGTTTTATTGAGTGCGCACGTAAGCGTTAGTGTTTTTTTAGGTAGTGCAAGTGATTTAAAGGCCATGCACGTACACACAAATGTTTGTTGGGGTGCGTGTGTACGCGTAAGTATTTTATTAGGTTTGCACGTACGCTTTACTAGTTTTTTTAGGTTTCGCAGGCTGATGTAAAGGTTATGCACATACGCGCAAGTGTTTTTGGGGTGCATAAAAATGGTGTAAGTGGCACTGGTTTCTGGGTTGTACACAAATGAGCATAAGTCAGCAGAAGAAGCGACTGTGTTCAGAGCGCTTCAGAGCTCTTTTTTTATACAACAACTTATGTCTCTACAACAACTTACATGTAAATAAATATTGCTGATCTTTAGTACTTTCTGATACAAATTACAGAAATGTATTGTTTTCCTTAAGTACCACAATTGCATAAAAGTTCAATTTATTTCGTGAGTTTATTTACACATTTGGCGAAAGAAGATCTACAATATATAAAAATAAATAATATGTTATCAGAAAATGCATGCATCTTTAATAGTATCTTTATTGATAATACAGGTGGCTAATTCCATGATCTTGTATCACATACATTAATTTTTCAAGTTCAATTCTGACATAAAAGTAATACCTGAGTTGAAAGTAAACAAGTCAAGGTCTCAGGAACTACTTTTGTTTTTTCCATAAAGCAAATAGAACTTATTTTATGGCTGGTATAAGTTGGATGTTGC
>JXSR01S000002.1:286894-304855 GCA_000969725.1 Ophiothrix spiculata
GAGCGTTTAAAGTTCTGACTTTTCTATAACTTTTAAATGCAAAGAAGTATTGAATACATATTAGGTACATGTATTATAGGTACATATTAGGTACATGTCTTTGGAGATTGCCATGTCCAAACAGAAGCTGTAGACCTTCAACGTACCCTGATACCATATGTAGAGATACTGGCTTGAACTTCAATGAACTTGGAAGTGCAATGTGTGATAAATATAGTTGGCAAAGATATGTGTCATGGATCTCGACGGAAGTCGAAGGATGATGATGATGATTTGTATAGTCAAGTGTATCATTTATGGTGATTTAGAAGACTGTAGCGATTATTGATTTTATGCAATCAATAATCTCTGTTTTGCACTTAAGTACTTTTACCTCTACAATCATGATCGTTTATCAAATAATCCTATTTATCTTAAATTGTGTAATTCAAACATCTTAAAAGTATATATATATTTGTAATGTACAAGTCATGACAAACAATTTAACATATCATTCGTGTAAATCGGACCTTGTTGAAAATTTGACCTCATTTCACGCTTGAGTGAATTTCGGCTTATATCTTATATCCAAACCTTCTAGATATATAAAAGTATATATATTTGTAATCTACTTGACGAAACGATTAATTTGATATGCAACTCGACATATTTAGAGCATTTTTGAAATTTGACCCCTTATTCACTCGAGCGTGACGACCGCTTACCATGCAAAAAATTTGTCAAAATAATGTCTGTCCTTTAGTTACCTCAAAACCACCAATAACTCAATTTCGTCAAAATGTGACTTAAGGCTGGGGTAGACCTTCAACTAGCATGAACTGTTTTTGTACTCTAACTCTCAAACTAATTACATAAACCATATAAAAAGTATACATTTTTAGAAGCGGATTTTTACCCTGAACATGATGATGATATCAGTTTTTGACCAAAAATTTCAATTTTGGCAAAAAATGCCAAAAACCGTATTTTTTCCCCCAAAATTTCTTGAAAGCCTAACTAAAATTTGCCTTCGTGAAATTTTGAACTTTTTTTGTTTTTTGGAATTTAGAAATAAAGGCACAGTTTTCTCAAATGTTTGATTTTTGTCTTATTTTTTGAAAAAATGCAAAAAATAGGCCAACAATTTTCATTTTGGTGGCAGCGGTGGGATTTTTTGCATTTCTTGACCTATTATTCGCTAGTTGAAGGTCTTCCCCTGCCTTAATTACTTCTTATTCTACAGTCTTCAATTGGATTTTGAAGTTCTACGACAATGCAACATCTAGTACAGCTTCGATAACTCGTAAACGCTGTCATTGGGACATTTACGAACTCGTTGTACCATTTGATTTTACTAGTGGTTTTACGATGTTTAAAATTCCCGTTGTTGCCGTCACATGACGACACATTTTTCAGCACAAGAGAACTGCTGTGGCGGGTTATAGGAGTTGGAAAGAGTTGGACATAGTGGCAATGGCAGGTAATTTTTCAAGTTATATTTGTTTTGAGTGAGCACTGGATGGTGCTGTTGTTGTGGTGTGTAGAATCGTGATCGCATGAAGTGTCATTCATGGGTGTATTGTGTGTAAGATTAAGCTTCGAGAAATACAGTCTACGAGAGAAGGTTAAGCTTACATTCATTGTGTTCGTGAATGAC
This sequence comes from Ophiothrix spiculata, assembly GCA_000969725.1. Lineage (NCBI taxonomy): Eukaryota > Metazoa > Echinodermata > Ophiuroidea > Amphilepidida > Ophiotrichidae > Ophiothrix > Ophiothrix spiculata. The sequence goes on from JXSR01S000002.1 coordinate 288,531, forward strand.
ATTTTATGCGATCACGATTTTCCACACCACAACAATGGCACTGTCCAGTGCTCATTTTGGAACAGATATATAACTTGAAATATTGCCTGTTTGCGTTTATTTCAGTTTCCTGTTGTCTAATCGTGCCCAAAGCATCGTAAATCATAAGTGTACAACTGATTCGTTCCGCCAGTCAAAGAACTTTGTTGAGCCTGTCAAACTAATCAATATCAGTAGGATGAGACATCGTTTTTACGATCCTATAGGTAAGTACGGCAGGTTTGAAATTCGTAAAATTTCGTTGGTAAAGCACGTTAGGGAGCTCGTGTGGTCTAGTGGAACAGTGCAGGACTCCGAATCATTAGGTCGCGAGTTCGAGCCCCGCTACGGCCAACGGGTTATGTCCTTGGGCAAGACATTTAATCTCGATTGCTTCGTCGACCCAAGCGTATTGGGGAGCTGTTAGGGGAATATTACAATCTAAGTTCTGATAGTTCAGCATCATAAGATTGCGATCTAGTTGAGGTAAGATGGTTGTGAAGATTTCCTAATAACAGCGTAATAATAATGTACAGCGCATTGAGATGTCTTCTGATGTGGTTTGCGCTTAATAAGAATTGTGTTATTATTATTATTATTAGTTCAGCATGCCTAACCAATATATAGCATCGTTTGTCATATCGTACAAATCAATGATTAGTAGAACGAGGCATCGTTTTTACTTAGTTTTATTTAGTATAACTTACGACATAATATTTTCAGTGTACAAAGATCGGGTTGGGGATCATGTACCGTTCCATTCTAAATTCTACTGTAAACTAAATGAAACTAGTGTGAATAAACTGGACGTCTATATTTAAATATTAATCTTCAATTGAATTTCTACTTGTAACTGGCATTTATAGTAAAACATAATTGGTACCTTCTTTGCAAAATTGGATTGCGACATACACAGTAAGCAGCATCGACAAATAACAAAGATCTGATCATGCTGATGGTCAAGCAAGAGTGTTACCTCTGTCTGTGCACCGTGAATTTGCAAGCGGCATTGATGGACTTAACTAAAATACGATGGTCAACCAAAAGTGTTGTCTCTTGGGAAAATCCCAAGATAAATAAACAATTTAACAAATGTTGAACCTTAAATATTTTTAATGAATTCCTGATGATCTGCTCATGATGACCACTCCCTCAGTTTGTTTACGTTTTTGGTAATTACATACAGCATTGAATTTGAATGTTTGACGTAATAAAGTTTTATCAAATACTGATCCCCCAACACCTTCCATTATATATGTACCGACCATACAACAGTTTTAAGAAATGGGCAGTGATAATTTTGAAAGGTTTTCTCACGGTCAACCCCACATTTGATCCAAACTGTGTAAATATTAAAAACGAATTTTTTTGTTACATTTGGAGAATTGTCATTAATAAATTCTAGTTGAACACTAACATTCTAAAATCAGTTTTTGAACACGTGTCATCTGTTCAAAAACTGTATCATTTCTTCCATGCGTCCAACGTGTTCATAAATAGAAGTTCTTAACACCAGTCTTTAGAGATTAGAACACGTAACACTAGTATTCTTAAGCAATGATGTTCTAAAATTAACACTAGTGATCTATTAACAAGTTGAACACGTGTCATGTGTTCAAAAGGTGTAACATTTTTGAACACGTGTCATGTGTTCTGGTCGATTCGAAGTGTAGTTGTGTATTAATGATGCGATTAAGTGCAAATACGCCAGTCATTAGTTCATAACACTTCGTGTTTTTAATCTAAAACCTCACCCTTTAAACCATATATGATTCCCGATGCCAAAAGGTGATAAACTTGTTGAAAACCTTTCTCTTTTCTAACTTGTTCTTTAATAACTTCCTACGGAACTTGCTTTTCAATGCCGAAACCACTGATCAAGTCCCAAGTGTGAATTTATTTTGGAGGGTATTTTTGTTTAATTTCATGATGTTAGGTATTAGTCTCACTGCAAAATATAATACCTCCAAGTTGTTGGTCACTTTAAAAAAAAAGTGCATTGTAAATTCATGTTAATTTCCCTTGAGTTTTGTACAATTTACATTGACTTTATTTACCAGTGGGAAAATCAGAGCCTCCTTGCAGTTATGAGTTGTTTAATTCAAATAAGTTGTACTAAAACATGCTCAAAAATTAAATCAAATAGATTAAAATGTTTAAAAAAAAAATATTTTAAATATCCGATATGCCCTCGTTAGGTTTTTATAACACAAAGTAAATGATCACTTTGAATTTGACATCAATAAAGTCTAAGGCTTTTAACTGAACATCAACTATCCAAGAATGATAATGTTTAGCTTTCAAGCAAAACAGTTCAATAAGCCGTGCTGTTAGTGAGAAGTTAAAACCATGGTTTAGCTAAACACCTTCAGAAAAACGGTCAGATTCCTTGTACTGTAAGGGCACTGGTCTGTATAATGTAAAGCACACGATTGAATGGTGTCAGGTTGAAGTTGAGATTCAATACCACTACTAGTACCCTTACAGTGCAAAACGCACCGCAACCACACCGCAAACTGATAAATGGAATCTGGCCTTTAGTACCGTGACATAATATCTTCATATATCTTCATGTAACTCCAACCATGAAACGTTAAGTTAATATCTAAATTAAGATTGTTAAGCAATTATTGGCAGTTATTAATCTTTTTTTTTATTTTATTTAAAAGCTTGTATTGTTCGTATTTTGTAACTGCGTATAAGTTTATGTATACAGAAGTGTTAATTACCGGATTAAAAAAAGTAATTCCGACAAATTCTGTAAGCTAGTGTAAGCTTACGTTTATGGTTAAATGGACACCATTGCCACTTAGTTTCTGACAGCTTGCGCTACCAAATCGTTAAACAAACTAGAAACGACTTAACATATTTTCAGATCCAATATCTGTTACTTTTTCGTACGACACAAAAGACCGTGAAAAAAGATTGAAGGTAGTGGTACCTCCTTAGTCGTATTAAGACAATGGTACATTTTTAATCGCCATAACATCTAACAACTTAAATATTTTCTATGATTTATAACTCGAACACATCAATAATAACCCAATTCTTATGTAGAAATGAAAAATACAATGTATGTATGATCTGATTACTCTACTTACTTACCACGGGCGCTCATTCACATTTGGTTTAATATTGTTATGTTTAGTCTTGTCTATTACTGAAAGGCGTGAATGTGATTTTATCGAATAATTTCCACATAATAAAATGTACCTGTTTTGTAAATGTATATTCGATAAAACTGTCCGTTTCATCTACGCCGAAAATTCAATAATTATTGAGCTTCACTAGATATTTAAGTTACATCTTGTTCCATTTTAGTAGAAAATTTGTCCGTCATTCACAATTTGTTCAATGATTAAGGCTCTGTCACACGTCAGCGTATTTAGCAAAACGTTCGCCTAACGTACTTTGTCCCACTATTGTTCTGTTTTATGCATTGTTGTTCGTTATGTGTTCGTTGCAAGTACGTTCAATACGTTTATCCATACGGTCTGTCCGTTATGTATGCATTTCATTCGTTAATCATACGGTGGTGGTCCGTTTAGCACACGTTAAATAGGTGAAACGTTTGTACGTTATTCGTACGTTTTGCTATATACGGTGATGTCGAAAGCGGTGTAAACTCTATCCCATCTGATGAATGGGGTACCCAATGAGCGTTTAGCGAGGGTATTCTATGAAACTGTCAGTAATGGCTGCCTTTCCAGAGGTCTATACTTTGAAATTTGTTTCTAAGCACGCCTGTAATGGGCTTGCGCACTTTTAATTCCAAAGATAGTCACCTGAAATAATGCTGTTAAATTACGCTCCCATGTGATTCTAACCCCACTAGTTGAGCACTTTCGACTATTTCTGGAGTGTTGACTTCACGGAATGGCCGGGTTTGTCACGTTTTTGATAACACCACTGACTATACATACGTATATTTAGCCTGGATTGTCGAAAGCGTTGCAAACTCAATCCCATCTGATGAATGGGGTACCCAATGAGCGTAAGCGAGGGTACTCTATGAAACTGTCAGTAATGGCTGCCTTTCCAGAGGTCTATACTTTGGAATTTGTTTGTAAGCACGCCTTTAATGGGCTTGTGCACTTTTAATTCAAAATATAGTCACCTGAAATAATGCTGTTAAATATTACGCTCCCATGTGGTTCTAACCCACTGGTTGAGCACTTTCGACTATTTCTGGAGTGTTGACTTCACTAAATGGCCGGGTTTGTCACGTTTTTCTATCCAATCTGATGAATGGGGTACCCAATGAGCGTAAGCGAGGGTATTCTATGAAACTGTCAGTAATGGCTGCCTTTCCAGAGGTCTATACATTGATATACCGTGCAATTTAAACTTAAAGTCAACGGAATTATGAAACAAATGATTGAATTTTAAAAACTTAAAGGTTCCTGTTGACTTTATTGTTGGCTTTATTAACAATTTTAGTGATATTTTAGTAATAAAGTAGTATGAACCGTCAATAACTTGATGTCATAAACGTTTGCATTCGAGGTGTTCCAGGATCGAATCCCGATCAGAGCATAATAATGAAATAATTTGTAATGCAGATACTTTACTGACTGTATCAAATTTTTGGGAACCTTTAACCCTTTCCAGTCTGTCCGGTAAATTGCCGGTAAATATTTTTCAGTGTTGGTACTAATTCAATGAAGTTTATACTTTTAAGACAAAAGATAAAAACACCTTTACGACCAGCAAAATAAAATATACGATTAGCCTTCTTTCGAACTTTTTTTTATTAAGTTTCAATATAATTATAGGACAAATTAAAGAGGCTGATGGTATTGTAAGAAACCCGCCCCGGGGGTAGCTGATATTTGTTTCCGGGACTAAAAATTGGCATGAAAAAATTAAAGGATACCCTATCCGAGACCATACGCAAATGTTACGAAATGAAAATTAAAAGCGGGGTTACAAGAAATCATGGGTAATATTTAACTGTACACCATTTGAACACTTTTAAGAAGTGTTTCTAAGTATCTGAAGCATTTTTATTGGCAATTTAAGGCATCATTGTGAATAATTTAACAATTCTTTCTTAGTTTTTGTTATCCTATCAGAGACTTAAAATCCAAATTTGATATGTGAGACTTGCAGAGTACCAGGTCGATTTTGATACCCTATATTGCAAGTCTCGAGAGCTGTCCAGGTTTCACCGTTTTGATAACGCGGATGGTTACCCTGTCAGAATACCCAGTTACCCCCTCCACCTGGGGGTTTTCCGTGTCGGTTTCGTGACTATAGAGACTTAGGTCTTAAAGTTATAAAGTTATTGAAATACCCCAAGCAAACTCTGTTTCTTTTTCGGAGACGTTGCACTGAAAACATCTAATTGATTTCCCAAATGGTACAATGTAACTTGCTTTTATATTGTTTTCTTACGCGCACGAGCTTCTGTCTGAAGGTTATTGATTCTCAATGTCTGATTTGTTTTATTAAAGCTAAGGGATTCATACTGGTCCTGAAACATTGTGACATGTAAATTATATGTTACTATGATAAGTAAAATATTTTCTAGGATAAGGAAAGGATTATCCATAAATTGTATCAAAAACATTGAATCATGTTGTAAATATGTTACATATAAACATCTTGAAAAATATTGCCGTATTTTTTTCGGTTGAACACATTTCTTTTTGACAGTTAAAGCCCGCAAAAACATTTCAACGGTTCAAAAGTATTTGAAATTTCTCATTCATTCATCACAAGTCAGCGTGGTTCAATCGGTTAGCGCGCTGTACAAGATATAAAGGTATCTGCTTATACACGATTCGAGGTGTTCCAGGGTCGAATCCCGATCAGAGCATAATAATGAAAGAATTTTTAATGCAGATACTTTACTGGCTGAATCATATCTTGGGATTCTTTAAGGGTAAAGGGAATCCATCTGCTCGGGAAAATGTGAATCCTAACTATTTTTTAATCATGAAAAGATATATAGGTTCCACTACCTATGCGGGGACTCGAACCATGGATTATGGCATTACGAAGCGAGCCGCTGAGCTATCAAGGCAGCGTTGAGATCGTGAACTAAAATCTAAAACATAAACATTAGAATGCCGTATTTGTCTTTTGTTTACATAAAAATAGTAATTTTTGCCTCATTGGAATGCTCAATTTGTAAGTAAATTATACGAATGCGTGTATCAGACAAAATGTAGATAATATAGATACTTAAAACAGGCAATTCACAGCTCAAACAGGGCGAACTCAGAGTCCTAATTCACGTCCGGATTTTCGTGCAAAACAACGCGGGTTTGTTACATTATTATTCAAAATCAACTCAGCATATTTATAAAATGTTGTTTGTAATAATTCAACAAGAAGTATCAAGCCTACAATCTGTCAAAATTTGAAACCAGTCGAATTGTTCGAACATCATGAAATTATGAGGTTTCGGCGAAAAAGGGTCAACTTTTTCGAATAAGTCGTAAGGCGTTATTTTGAACTTGATAATGGACGTGAAATCACTAGTAAAGTTTTATGTATAAACTAGAGACTCTCAATATGTACGCCAAAAATTGTGATATTCTGATATATTTATATTACTGTTATCTTCAGGTTTACAAAGCAAAACCAAATAAAAACCTACGATTTCTTTGGTCAATTTCTATAATTTAAAAAGTAAATGCCTAATTGAAAAGCATATATTAGATACTATACTTCATTTACCCATTACCTGGTAGGTGAACGTTGGTATTTCACGCCGCTGACCTACACACACATTGACACATAGCTCATATTCAAGCAGGCATGTCTTTAACTAGGCTTGATAGTTTTGTTTTGATACTTAAATCAAGTGTTTCTAGACACTTTTTCAGATGTTTTTATCATTTCCGCGTTATGTGATAGACCATTTTTATTTAAAAATATGTTATCAGGAAGATGATTTTGCCCATGCACACCCACCTATTTGTAGACAAGAATTTTGATATGTGGTTGCAGAGTTATTGAATTTTTAAAAATTGCCCATTTCTTTCTGAAGTGAAGAATATAAAAAATCAGTTATCTACAAGTTATGTGGACATCCATGCGCACTCAAGAATTTATTTACTATATCATGTTTGGGTGCAAAATAACAACTGGTGTGTGTGTAATATCCATTCAGACAATTAAAATATTGACTATTAAAACATAGCGGTTTAATTGCTATTGGTGCCGTGACCTCGCTAGTCGAAAATAAAAAAAGTAAAATATTTATCCCCTGGCAGCGTTCTCCAAACTTAAGTAAAAAGAAAACCTTCATTACTTTGCAACGAATAGTCGGATTTGAAAAAAAAAACCGGTTTTGGATTCCTCGGATCGCTCGTTTGCATTTACAAACTATTGAAAAAATTTGATTTATAATTTAAATCATGTGAAGTGTGTTATATCATATACTAAAGACTTGTTTACAACAGAGAAACAAAGCATGGGAAGTGAAGTATTTTGTTTTCCTGGCACACCCTGTATTATCCTTTTTTCATTATTATGTAGAAGTATCCACAAAACAAGTAAATATAAAAAAATCAGAATGTTCTATTTTACCTTAAGAATGAAATCCTTTCAGCTAGTGTGCATGAATATTGATTCACCTTGAACTATGTGTAGTACAATGAAATATTATAGTTAAACATGCATTTCGAGTACCTTTCTAAGTTAACTATATATATTTTTTTGAAAATCATGTATCTATTCAATTTTCAAATGAAATACAAATTGTTACAGTTGAAATCAAACACTTCTAGTTTTCATTGTCTCGATACTTATTTGTAAAGAGGACATTTAAAACCCTCTCCAATAATGAATAAAAAAGTGGTTTTTTTTGTATATCAGATCTTCTTTTTTTTACCTTTTGTATATCAGATCTCAGATTTGAAACCATTTTGATAACGACATATGATACATTACAATAAAAAATCTAAGCAAATCCGTAATCCATTCTGAGTGCCGGTACTGAGTGTTGCTTGCCTTCATTATTACATGTCGTATAAAGGGTATAATTCCATTTATAATTAATAAACCATGTAGAATAATTGACAGATAAGACCAAGACACCGTATGGGATTATAAGGAATCCTTTAAAGTACATTTTTATCAATTTTATAAATCTTCAATGTCAAGAATAGAACATAGGAATGTTGTATGTTACAAGAAATATCACCCATAGACGCATTCTAAAATTGATATTAATTGACTTAAAATGCCTAACATCCTAAAATAAACCAGATACATTAACATCATGAGTTAAGACATGGTCATTTGACCCCTAGTTATATCTCAAAAACATTTCAGATTATGAACGGCGCCAGTACTGAGTTCCAAAATACATTTTGGAAAATAGTTTAGAGGGTAACAACTGAAGCATTTGTGCAACATTTAGTTTTTTTAAATTATTTGAATCCAAAAGAGCACCAATACCAGTCTTTCCCAGTACACACAGCCGTAACATTTGTTTGTAACTAACATAATACACTCTTTTACGAATTAATATGTTAATACTTTTTAGTACCATATTGACGCGAAATGCAACATTAGACGCAAGATTTGAAAAAGATTAATACAGTGCCTTTCAATCATGCACTCGAGCATCGCAAACCAAAATCAATGGCCGGATTCGAAGGTTGTTCTCATCAAAACAGTGGTGGAAGTGATCGGAATTTCACGTAAAATTAGACCACTGTTAGAGTTGATATACCATGGAAAAAATCATTGTAGGTAAGCTTTTCATTGTACATAGATGTTTCATAATGTGATTTTCATATACATGCGTAGTTAATTACCGGGTCTGGTTTTTTTTTCAGGGTCGGTCTGTTTGTTGAAAATTGGAAGTTCCCCAAGATGAGAGAAAATGGCGATTGGATTGTTACGGTATTCCGAAAACATTCGTCAAATTGACATTATGTTACGGTCTAGTAACATTTGATAATGTTATGGTCCAATGTAACATTTAGTGTTTGATACACATTACCTGCCCTTACGTGACCTTAAGCATGGGACGTCGCCAGCGACAGAGTATGAAAATGTTACGGTAAACCGTAACAAACAAATGTTACGGCTGTGTGTACAGGGAAAGACTGAGTACTGAGATCTAAAATGACTACATTTCTTTTTCTCACCAAAACGGGTTTAAGCGACTTTAAGGGTACGAGGAATCCACATGCTCAGGAAGATTAGAATCCTAACTATTTTTCAATCATGAAAAGATAAATAGTTTCCACTGCCTTTGCGGGGACTCGATCCATGGATTATGGCGGGGGTTAGTCATGCATTACGAAGCGAGAGATCTACCGCTGAGCTATCAAGGCAGCGTTGAGATGGTGAACTAAAATCTAAAACGTAAACATTAGAATGCCGTATTTTTCTTTTGTTTACATAACAATTTTAATTTTTGCCTGATTGAAATGCTCAATTTGTTAGTAAATTATGCGAATAAGTATATCAGACAAAATGTAGATAATGTAGATACTAAAATCAGGCTATTCACAGCTCAAACAGGGCGAACTCAGAGTCATAATTCACGCCCGGTTTTTCGGGCAAAACAACGCGGGTTTGTTACATTATCATTCAAAATCAACACAACACATTTATAAAATATTATTTGTAATTCAATAAAAAGTATCAAGCCTACAATCTGTCAAAATTTGAAAACAGGCGAATCGTTCGAACATCATAAAATTTTAAGGTTTCGGCGAAAAAGGTGTAAATTTTTCGAAGTAGTTTATTGACGTAATTTTGACCTTGATAATGGACGTGAAATCACTACTTAAGTCTCATGTATAAACTAGAGACTCTATTACATATGTACGCCAAAAATTGTATTATTCTGATATGTGTAAGTAGGTAAAAAGTTGCAGTTAAGATGCTGTTGGCAAAAATGGCACCCATTTAGGGATTGTAGCCTTAAGCTTGGTGTCAATCTATCATTTTTGGAACATTTTTTTTTTCCATTTAACTCACCAACCAAAAATGTAATCCATGTGAAGGTAAACTTTTCAAAAAGCACAATGTCTTGATGAACACAGTGGTGATATTGATTTTTGACGAAAACCAACAATGTTGGCTCTTGAGCCAAAATATGGATTTCTGGTGCTAAGAAAATCAGAAAAGCCTAACTAAAATTTGCTTTTGTTATAATTTGACTAAACTTTTCAGAATCTTGAAATCAATGTCCAGGTTTTGTTTTCTCATTTATTGATTGTTTTTCTTATTTTTTGAAATATTGCAAACAATTACACGGTTGCTCATAAATTTGAATAAAAGTATTTTTACCACTTTTTTATGTAAAGCATGAAAGGTCGATTTATGAGGAAATTATCTGGAAACGTTTAATTCTTTTGGTCAGATTTGATAGGTAATCTAGTTTGGTGTGAAATGGACCTCAAAATGTGATCATTGTTCTCATGTACTTGTAGGGGGCAATTAAACAAATGAGTCCAAAAACGTGATTTGACAACGCCTTGGCCAAGGTCAAGTTGAGTGGTCATATGGAATGTTCATCCGTAATACAGTGATAAGCAATTGATTTGATTGAATGTCTTGTTCACGCTTGACCGCGCCGACATAATGCTTTGAAGTCACGATAATCTTTCCCAAGACAAAATTAAAACAATGGATAACTCGGATGAAAACGCTGAAACACTATCCGTGTGATTTCTTTGCTGAATTGCACCATAATTCATGAGGAAAGTGGCATTTTATGACCAACATTTTATCCCGTATCGATGAAATCGACCCAAGAATAGACACTGACCTCTAGCGTTTTCAGGCTTAAAAATAATGTTTTTGCCAAAATTATTTGTTATCGATTATTGGTAATGTATTATCAGGGTAGAGAAAGATATCATAGCGTCGAGCATGTCACTGTTGTTTTCACTCATGGCAGTTATAAAATTAGTATTTACAGTTTATACAAAGATTTTAATGCATGGTAATAACTACACAAAAAATGTTTTCAGTATTGTCAGCTCTTTTGTAAGAAATCGTGACAATCGGAAATTTCACATATCCGGAGTCCGCTGAAGTGGCCATGATTTTTGCCGGCCGTGTGCATGTGCATATCACCGTTCAAAAAACTCACCTTGCAAAATATGGCCTCTTTTGACCTATATTTTGGCAATATTTCTAAAATTAAATTAGAAAACCGAACCTTTGATTTCAAGATTCTAAAAAAAGTAACTTACTTCCAATTTTAACTAAAGCAAATTTGAGTTTTGCTTAAGCCTAAAATCGTAGGTTTTCGTCAAAAAAAACCCCATCGCCATTGTTTTCAGCATGCATTATTTTGCTTTTAGAAATTTATTTTTTTATATGGACATAATTTTAATTGATGAGATACATACAGATTTGAACTAAGAAATGTTGTAGCATCCAAGTAGTATCAAACCCATGTCTGAACAAAGTTAATATGAGGTTGGCGGTAGGATTTGAGCAATTTACTTTAAATTATCGTAGATGTAATTGATACGTTGTTTACATCAAACACGCTACTAAATTGACATCTGTAATAAGTTACTATGTTTCACTTAGAAAGGAAGTACATCTTCAGCTTTGTAAAACATAATATAAAAGGTTTATCTTGGCCAACTATTTGATCCGATAGGTCAGTTATATTCAAGAAACAACACTAAAATCTCCTCTGCAATCCGAATCAATTTTTTTTCTCTCTCTCTCATTTCGATGAAAATCAGAACACAATCTGGACTTAGGTGTAGGATCCTATCTTAGCATGTGTGTAATTTACTTTTAACTGATTGACCGTGACCTTTTTAATGCATTGTGACATTTTAGCCTCAGCTTGCTTCTTATTTTGTCTTGAGAGGCTAAAGAAAGTGTACAACCCTGAGAATGAGGCTGTTATGAAAATACAAAATAAATAGAAAATCAGTTTATCAATTAATTTCATAATTTATGTTATATCTGCGAAGAATTGGTAAGGGAAATTTTGGATTTAAAATCAGAGAATTATGGACTTTCATATGGCATAAGGATACTACTTCCGAATTAGCCCACGATGATGCGAATGTGATCAGAACCTACAACTTTAATGTATTGGCTGATTTTAGTGAGTTTGATATCTATGAATATTTATTTTTGAGGTATAATAACACTTGATAATAATTCTAAGTTCGTTTACAGGAGCAGGCCTGACCAAGGGATTTGTCTAAAAAAGTTGCAACCCCCATAAAAATGTTAACTTTCAACTTTGTAAAGGAAAAAACTAAGTTTGCTTGATATTACTTTTAGAAAAGCTACGTATTATGAAAGGTGTATCAAAATGAAGTTTAAAATTATTAATTTTGCTTTCAAAAAATATTATACATTCGTCCAAAAAATAAGACATTTGTTTTGGATTAAAAGTAAATTGACAATTGCCTTTCCATAACAGAATAACAGATGTGTGACAACCGATTCAAAATAAATTATGGTCAATGTTGTAAATTATTAATACAATTGAACGTGCAAAGTCAACAAAAATAACGAAGGATGTTCTTTCTCTTTTAGAAAGACTAGAGAACGTTTAAGCAGTATTTATCGTACTGTTTGTGGATGCGATCAATATGATGTAAGTTTTTTGTTATCTTATAACTGAACTGTGACAACCGATTCAAAATAAATTATGGTCAATGTTGTAAATTATTAATACAATTGAACGTGCAAAGTCAACAAAAATAACGAATGATCCGTATGTTCTTTCTCTTTTAGAAAGACTAGAGAACGTTTAAGCAATATTTAATTTGCATGCCAGATTAGGGCTTTATTGATAAAGTGCAATACTTTTTGTGGCATTTTGCTTTAAATATTGATCAAAATACAATGACCAATTCAATTATTCCTTTGGCTTAAACTAGCCCCTATGAAAAACAAAAAAACGAAACAAACATCAGGACGTTCAACCAAGTGATGTTAGGAAATTAATACTGATGCTACAACAGTGAGGAATTTTTAAATACTTAAAAGTATCCAGTAATGTTGTTTTCTTTTGTGCGTACTGTGGCATAGCCCCATAAATTAAATGTGATAAAAATGTCAGATACTGGTCATATATCAAAAGTTTCCCTTACACTTGAACTGTCATTACAAGACCAATTTGGACAGGATGTAGCCTCCAAACGTCAGGAGTTATTTTTCACAATCTTTCCACAACTGATTTCATTTACTCAATTTACAAATTTGACCCTATTTTTTGAATCGGTTGTCGCGCATTTGTTATTTTTTTATTATGGAAAAATAATAGTCTATTTTACTTACAAATCAAAACAAATTTGCAGAATGTATTATTCTTTTTGAAATTAAGGAACATTAATAACCGTTTAAAAATAAATTAATAAACTTATGAATATTAGATATTACTGAAGACATGCACTAATGTAGACTCGTTGATGTTTAGAATAAAACACTTTGACCCGTATTCCAGAAAGGTGTTTAGCTAAACCATGGTTTATACTGAACATCAACTGTCCAGGAATGATACACACCATAGCAGCTTTCAAGCAGAACAATTCAATGAGCCGTGCTGTTGATGAGAATTAAAACCTTGGTTTAGCTAAACACCTTTCTGGAATACGGGCCTTTGGAGTTACATTTTCCTTTAATTGTAATTATCTGCAATGGCGTACGTTCACATGCTTTATAACTGTAACAGTAATTACTAACAATTATGCAGTTTGATCAGAGACGTGACTTTTACGTGATAATTATCTTAGCGGCCTTTGTCCAAATAGTTTTTGTACTAATTGAGAATTAATTAGGCATTAAAATGAGATATGGTTTTGAAAATTGAAAAAGCAAAAATAAAAATAAAATATAGACTAAGCGTGCCAAGTCCACAAAAATGAATTCAAAAAGATGGTAATGAACAGCCATATTATTATAATCTTCCTTTTTAACAATAACTATCTAATCGACACGTTGTTGCAGGTGTATTCTATATTCTTTACTTGAAAACGCTTATGTATCTCGTATATTGAGTTAGACGCTGGTTTGATACAGGCAACACTATCAACAAGATATCTATTACATATGATTATTGGAAACGAGTGTTCCTAATCCAATTGGTAATCCATGATTGGTCAGTTTGCCTCGGGCAACGATTTTATACAATTTGCCTGATGAGTGATGATATCTTGCAAACTATGTGATAATACCATACGAGAAGAAACTTCGAAACTCAAACTGACATGTTCGATTGTATAATTTGAGTTACTCAACTTCACTACGTATTTTCGTGCTCAATACAGTCTGTATTTTATTTATTATCATCATTATCAATTATTTATTATAATTATTAATCCAAATGGGACGTTTTAAAATAAGATAAGACAAAACTGTGAATTTTGTTTCAAAATGTGTTGACAGTTACGTTTTCCTTTTGGACAGAATAGTACTTGTAAGATGACATGATTTGAATATGAGAATATTTATTATCATTAATACTACAAAATCGCCACACTAGTTTAAGAAAGAAAGTCGTATCTACAATAGATGTCATAACAAAAGAGGCACAACTTAAAATACCCTGTCTTGAGTCGGTGCACGCAGTTCACTGAAAACCTAAACTGGTCAGCGTGACTAACTTTAAGCTAGTCTAGATGGTACACATCTATACTAGCTTTAAGTTAGTCAGTATTGCTGGACTTACAAGGATGACTAACTTAGCTTAGTCCAGCATGCTGGACTAGTCTCATTTTAGTTGCTTGACTAGTTTTAAGTTAGTCTGTTGAACAGCTTGACGTTAGTCCAGCAAGCTGGACTAAAGTTAGTCCAGATGGTACACATCTTGACTAACATAACATTAGTCCAGCTGGATGGACTAATGTAACACTAGTCCAGCTGCCTTGACTAACTTACTCAAACTAGTCGATCCCAATTAACTAACCTCAAGCTAGTCCAGCCAACTAGGCAAAACTAGTGCAATATATATGCATGCTATGTATATAGTTGCAGAGTCACAGGATACAGTATTTGATAAAGCTAATCCGTCCATAATGCAGAGAGAGGTTTAAGAGTGACATATGAGTACCACCAAAATAGTCAGTCAGCTGCATATAAACAAATGATATAATTCTGGCACGGTGTTTCACATGTCTGTGCTGTCCACTATGTTGTCTTCAAAGACTCCACCTGAACATGGTAAGTCTGACTAACAAAAGCCATTCACGCCAGCTTGACCAACTTGAAGTTGGTCAAGCTCTTTTGTACCATCAAGGTAGTCAAGCTCTCAGTCTGTCAAACTCGTCAAGCAAAGTTTCGCACATTAGTCAAGCGGGCTTGACCAGTGTTGACTACTTTAATACTAGTCAAGCAGCCTTGACTAGTTTGAAATTTGGCTTGACCAACGTCAAACTAGTCAAGCAAGCTGAACTAATCTGCCTGACTAGTTTAAAGTTAATCAAGCAGCTGCTTGACTAGTTTTTTTTTCAGTGTTGCACTTAAAATGGTTTTTCAGGTGACGGTGTCTTTTGAAAAAACATTTGAAGAACCAATGACATACGTCAGGAACGTTTTCTTGGAATATTTCACAATCTTGCAACAATTTGTTTAATAAGTTTAATTTATGGCAGCAATTGCAGATACGACTTTCTTTCACTCACATTACAAAACGCTACTAATACACATTTTTGCCGTATAGGGGAAGGTTGGGCAAGTTGGCCCCTATTCGTTCAAACACCCCTAAATCAGACATGATAAAGTCTAGAAGGTTTTACTGTTTACACAAGATAGATATAGACCTGAGCTATGTGTTGCGTAAATACAAAGACTTTGCGGCTTATCGTATTTCAATAATATAGAAAACAAAAAACATGTTGTCAAAAGGGCCAACTTGCACCGCGTGCGGGGTAAGTTGGCCCCATTTACCAAAAAAAAGTCATACTCATTTTAACGTGACACTTTTCATACATTATGTTTGTTTTAAGTGAAGCACGAGAGTGTGCTGCATACAAAAATGTCCTTTTAGGATGAAATGCCATAATAAATTAATACAACATCGATCTTTTAGAAAGATACGTTGTGACCTACGGTGTTATGTGCCTGTAATATATGCAATACAGGCCACATATGTGATGACTCAACCCGAAAACGGGGACTTTGCGACAGAACACTTTTCGAGAAACGGATGAAAATAGGGTGCAAAACATAATGAAAATAATATGAATTTCAAGCAGATTTTCTGTTGTAAAATTTGATCGCCTTGATCAATTTAACAAGTAAGGTGTCATGTTAAAGCTCAGGAAATGTTGTAACATATGAAATGATAAAATCAAAATTGATATCATCTGCAAAGTCCCCCCTTTCGGGGTGAGCCATCACAT
>JXSR01S000002.1:308012-318945 GCA_000969725.1 Ophiothrix spiculata
GTAGTTTGTTACACTTAAGAGTTATATCTTATGCCTGGGATCTTAGTCTGCATCGTTTTTCTGATAAATGGTTAATAAGAAATGCTTTTTTTAAAGTTGTAACAAACATGATAAATGTTTTTGAACTTTTCGGCATTAATTTTATAGTTAAATGCAAGTATACAGGATAATTCTGCCGGTCTGGCGCATTTGGGCAATTTCCAACTGTGTCCATTATGCCAAATGCCAATCTTGACTTGCAAAATTGGAAACAGTTGGGGACATTCTGGCAAATGCCAGTTGTGGCCATAATGGAAAATGCCAGGCTGGCCCAGTTTGGCGACCTCTACTTCAATACTAATGCTCTCAGAAATAGTGATATCATCCATCCCTATTTTTTTCAAAAATAATCGTACCACCCAACCAGAATCCAAACAACATTACCTTACATTCTTCATAAACACTTAACTGCATAAGGTACCCCGCACTTCCGTTAGTGCAAAAGGGGGGATGGTACCCCCCTCCCCTTATAAAACCACTTTCTTGCCCTAAATTTTTAATAATATTTACACCATATATAATCGAGTAGGAATGGTGGGTTCCCATGCACCACCAGAACACATTTTTCTAACTTGCTTTTTGTAACCCTTAGACGTATCTATTTAAAGAAGCACGGTCCGATTTTTTTAAAATTCAGTTTTCAATGTCATATAAAAGACGACATTTTGACTTGATGTGCAATTTTGTATTTCAGAGCCGCCTATATGTTACTATGTAAACTTAAATTATGGTTTCCATAATTAGACACATTTTCATAAATATCTCAAAAATGGAACATATTTCAGCCACATGAATTATGAGAAAAATTTAAGTAATGATACAAATATCTGAAGAAAATATTGGACAACATGAGGCAATCGGACCAATCGTGTCCATGGGGGTCATTGGCGGCCATTTTGGATTTTCATTAAAAATCATTAATTTTCTTTAACAGTCGGGGAACCAGGCCACTGCACCAATAGGAGTCACAAAACCAATATGTTTAGGTTCCTTATATGACCCTCAAACACAATTTGGATGTTCCCCTCTCTAAAAAAAAAAGGTAGCCTCAAGCTTCATATCCAAGATGGCCGCCAAAAATTTCCCGCCGAAACACTATATTTTCATTATAATAGCCTAAAAGTATCCCGTAAACCATTTTTATTATTAGAGAGATTGCGATTACCACGTTACACGGGACGGGGTACAAAAACGTGACCATTTTTAACTCACGTTTACGTAACGGTTCACGCCTACGCGCAATACCATAGATTGTCTATGTATATTTCATTATGTCGCCCTCTCAGCAAAGAGTTTTCGATTCATACAACGATTGCCTATTGTGAATGTTTCATGATGTCGCCCCTCTCATAATGGTCATGATCATAGATATATCTGATCGAGGGCGTAAATTCTTACGCTAAAGAAATGATATGCAAGCTTATGGTATTATGAATGGTTGGCTAATTTTCAATAGAAGTCACGTACGTATTGAACGAATAGCCACGTAAAAAGACTCATTTCAAACGGTTATTTCAACATGTGTTGCTGCTATTCACGTATTATTGATCGTTCACGTTCAGGGTATTGGCTTTCGCAAGCAGATGTGTGGAACTTAAAACTTTGACATAGAAGTTAATGCAAAATCAGAAAATCCCTACTTACGGGTGTGTAAGTGCGAAGTTTGCAACCCGTAATCTTTACAACCAAACGCAATAAAACTTCGATAAGTGCTGGATATGTATGTCTGTACATTATTCTTGCATGTGTTCTTCTGATTTTGATATAGCTTTTATTTAAAACAATAGGGGACATCAATTAAGTGATTAGTATTCACGTAAAAGTGTACGTGAAATTCTGCAATACATGGTGTGCTGTACTGTTCAAGCAGGTAATGGTTGGCTGAATTTCAATAGAACTCACGTTTACGTTCGCGTTCGCGTTCGCGTTCTGGATGATCGCAAACTCTCCATTATTATTATATTTACCTGAACGTGTAATGAAATTGACCAATCAGCATGATCAGGAAGAATTAGCTATGAACCGTGCGTAATACTATTATATTGGAGCCAGCCAACACAGAGGACCATCACACAGAGCTTAGCAGCGAGACATTTTAGCCAAGACGAACAGATACACAGTATGGTAATGAGTTTACAAGAGCAAATCACAAGCCCTACTTGAAAGTTAACCAAGCAGAAAATATTGTTAGCAAGAAAATGTATCCCTTGGCCAAGCAGATTTAGGATAGGCCTACCAGAATCAATATCAGTATCCACTCCACTCCACTGAATTCGCATAATGTGTGTCTCGTGTGTATTAAGTATGACAATTAGTCCAACACGTGCGATCTGAACCCAAACAAATGTATTAACCAAGGAAGTTATATATAAAACTTCATTGGTATTAACAGAATAGGCGTACGTAAACATAAAAAATTATACTGATTTTTCGATTGGAAAACAAAAATAACGACAGAGGTCCAGTCCTGGCTTATGATCACAATCTTCAGCATAACAGGCCGGCATGTTTTCCCTTATTTTTTTAAGCAAAAGTTACCGTCTGACAAAAATGGTCACACCGTTTGTTTGGGTCCAAAACGCACGTGTTGGGTGATTAACATAAATTATGACGTCACTTCTTCCCCGGCGCCTGTGTTGAACTTGAGGAGCATGAATACCTGACAAGAGTAGGCTAAATATGATGAAGGGTGGGATTGAGTTGATTTTAAACAACGTGTAAACAAGTTAAAGTTGAAAAATTAGAAACCCAATTATTTCGGTGTCTTTACTCTAAAATAAATCTATTGAACGTTTAAAATGAAAAAAAAATGGGAAAAAAAGACTGTCCGCGGCCTCGAACCTGGCCGCACTGAGAAAATTTTATGACATTGGTTATTACTATGGTCTGATACAAATTTATCATGCCAGCGCTTTAGACCACTAAGCCACCAATTCTCGACGTGAGCACATGCGAATTTAACGTTAATATAGTTCAATATAATGTTTGGCCAAAACAATACTCCGTATCGGTCAGTTTAATTCTGGCAGTTACGCCCTTTGAATCGGTATTGTGCATAGTAATTACCTATCGCGCTATGCAGTATGTTATGCGAAACTTGCGAAATAAATTATTAATGAGGACTTCATTCGATGTTGCTATTGTTGAACATGTAATGCAATTCCTAATTTCGTCATTGTGATGAATCCAACTCAATTGATTTTGATGTATTTGGTATCAAATTAATCCTTGATAAATATAATTTCTCGGTTTGGTCATAAGATTGTACTAATGATTAAAAAACTTACCTAGAACGACTATGCAGTTACACTATTCATCTGCAAAAACCTTTTCAGCATTGAAAATGTTAACTTCTTGAATCGATATCGTGACGTCAAAATGGAAACATTTGTATAGCCGTAGCTGGTTTCAAGAGACTGTCGTCACACATGGTGATTCCTTATAGTACAAAGGAGTACATTTATCAGTGAGCACCGGAACTTTGTCTCGATAATCGTTGTTTCTAAGGTTTGTGATAAAGGAACCATTATAACTTTCAAGTTTTATCATAAAATAATTACTATCACATCAGGGGTCTACGTCACAAACAGCTACAGGGTGAGTCAAAATAAAGTGTAATCTAATCAGTGATTTTATATAACCAGTTCCTTTTATTCTTTTGCAAAATGGTTCCTGTATGAAATGTTAGCTTCAATAGATAATGTATTGTGTTGAAATTGGACAAAACATTCTAAAGTTATAGTCATTTACGCTACACTATTTAGTTTACGTTCGTACTGGTCACAAAGGCTGTTGTCTCTTTCAACATATTCAATATTTATGATAGGAACGCCTACGGAAATAAAATAACAAGAAAACAATAGGTTGGTGGGTTAACTCTTGAGGCAATGTACAGATATCTCTAAAAAGCTCTTCTAATTCAGGTGTTGTTTTGTTTAATAATCCGGATCAGGAACTCCCAGAGCGTTATTTGTTTCTAAACTACAGGCAAAACAGACGGAGATCTTCAACCGGACTAGGAGTCTGATGATATTAAACTTTGCAACAAAATGCCAATACCATCGTTACGATGTTGCGCCATGATTTCTGGATGCAGCGTCAAGGAGTGGCAGCAACTCTTGCCCCAAAATGGCCAGGCGTTGCCAGAATGGCTCTAAGTCACTAAATAGCCATTATGGGTCATCCTGACATTTGCAATAATTGTCACAACTGGCATCTGCCAGAAAGTCTCCAACTTCGTCCAATTTTGCGTGCCCAGATTGGCAATTCCCAGAATGGACAGAGTAATGAATTACAGATTCCGTGTGACTGAGTGTCCTATCTACTATTCAATTGTGTAGAATGTACTTGTACATGTGCGATCAATACATTATTATTTGCGATTTTTTTCGTGTAGTTCAATTAGACCCGGACTCCTGAACAGGTTGTGGAAGACACTAAGTCTCATGGTTTTCGTTGAACAACTCCACAGGAGTGAAAAACAACTGTATTATGTATGCATTCTAACTATATATATATCGACTCCATTCCAACCTAAACGCTCTTTTTGGTGCAGTGTACGTGTGTGTGTGTGGGGGGGGGGACCATTATCTACAACCATTCAGAGGAATTATTAAGAGATAAAACCTGGGTTTATATCAGTCTAATCGTAACGACCCTGTTAACGAGCTCAGTATGCGAATTCTGTATTCCAGGTCTCGCAAAACGAGAAAAAACAATTGTTCGCGAGATTTTGTTTTTTTAACGTGACCTGCTAAATAGGCTGACTTTGAACCTACATTACCTGAAAATGGTGAGAGCAAACTCAATTTGAAAACGTGGGTATACAAATTTGGAGTTTTTCCAATAAAATGTATGTAACTTTTTCTGCTTTTGATTACAAATGAGAATTACATGGTATTTTCTTTTAAAATCAACGATTTTAAACCTTTTGAAACACACGAATGTGGACCCCTACATCAATCTTGTTTTAGAAGATAAAACGCCGTCAGTTGGATCGATTCTTCTAGTAAAAATATAAAAACTCAAATTGATGAAATTTGAGAAATAAATTTTGCCTGTAAGGCCTGTAAAGTGAAAAAAGGAGAGGAAAAATATACGTTGATGTGATGTACGAAAGGTATCCAATATCGGTTCTTCGTACTTGCCTGCCATTTGTATTGCGACAGCTTGGCATCAAAAGTTCGACTTGTACTACCTTTGGTCACGACGGGTCATCCTCTGACGTCAGAAACCTGCACGAATCTCATGTCAGCATGGTCAGAGTTTTTTTCGGACTGGCCTCGCCACAATGAAACATTTTGTATTTCTTGCGAAATGTAATGGATTCAACATATATTTTCCAGATTGAAAAGTAACCTTTTTGGTTCTTTTATATAAATTATGCCATTAATTCTAGAATTTCATTCGTTACAGTGAATAATTGAAGAAAAACCAACACGCTTCGCAAAAGAATATTTTTTTTAATCAAAACGACTGAGGCAGGACTCGAACCCACGATCTTTAGATTTCAAAACTCGCTCTATAACCACTAGACTATTCAAGCTAACGATGTCTATGAGGGGAATTTAAAATTATATTCTTCTGTTTATTATGATTGATTACGCATGCGCAACTTCTAGAAATATTTATATAATAAATGTCCAGTAGACAGCAAGCAGTCGCGTGGCGTAAAGGTGTTGCTTTCAGACTCCGAATCAGGAGATCGTGGGTTCGAGTCCCGTCATAGTCGTTTTGTAAATTTATATTTTTTTGTTTTTGCCGTGGCGTGTTGATTTTTCTTCAATTATTCACTGTCACGACTGAAATTCTCGAATTTTTGACATATTTATATAAAAGAAACCAAATGGTTACTTTTCAGTCAAAAAAACACATGTCAGATTCATTAATTTTCACATGAAATGCAAAATTTTTCAACACAAAGAGGGCGAGCCATTCAAATCGCAAGGTCTGAGTATACATGCACGCTGCTTGCATCAGATGACCCGTAGTGACAAAAGGTGCTGGTTATCGAAATCTTGGTGGCTGGTTATCGCAATACGTATGAAGAGCCGATATTAGGTACCTTTCATACACCACATCAGCGTATTTATTTCTCATGTTTTATCTTCAATTTTAAAGTCTTATAGGCAAAATATATTTTCCAAATTTCATCAATCTGAGTTTTCATATTTTTGCTAGCGGAATCGACCAAACTGATGTCTTTTTATCTTCTAAAACAAGATCGATGTAGTGGTTGAAATTCGTATGTTTAAAAGGCTCAAAATTGTTGATTTTAATAGAAAATACTATATAATGCATCCTTTTTTACCAATAGCAGAATAAATCACTCACATTATAAAGGAAAAACTCCAAATGTTTATACCCACGTTCCCATTTTGCATTTGCTTTCTCCTTGTTCAAATAATAAGGGTTCAAAGTCAGCTTTATAGGCAGGTCACGTTAATAAAAAAAAATCTCGCAACCAAGATTTTATAATATCGATTATGAATTATATCGGATAGAAGAAGGCGAAATATTGTCACCTGCCTACAGACTGTATATGCTTAAAATCTCAATTAATCTCAATCTTAAAGAATGAATGAACGGCTGTACAAACAAAATACTCAAATTACTTCCACTTTACCACCATGTAGCTCATGAAAGCCATGTGTTGAATAAAAAGAGATAAAGAGGACTGTGGTAAAACGGACTAAATAAGGTTTATACTTGTATATAGTTTTTTTCCACCTGCTATCACCATTCAACACATATATATGTATATTATTTGTCACAAACACTGAATACATGTATTTCATGTGTCGTTTTTGTTTCAAAGATTTCTTGTACTGGTAACGATATTCCAAATAATTTTAAAATTATGTTACACACTTACATCGACTTATATATAATAACATTGATTTGAATACTTCATGTAACTAGAACATTAAACCTGATTTCTTTATTTGAATGTGTCTGTTCTTTAAAAAAATAAAACAAAATATGATTTGAAACCTCCATTCCTCGCAGGGCCACTTGAGGATCAAATAGGTCCATTTCCCGTTTATTTATTACTCGTTGCAATGGTTTTGTCACAATATGATAAAACTAATTTGCTATATGTATGAAGTTTTTTCGCATTTTAACGCCGCAATATTTCAGGCTGTTAGTTTTTACAATTGCTTAAATAGTAGTTGCACTTCTTTTGGTGAAAAATAATTGATGTCGACCGCGTCGTTTTAGAGGTAATTAGCATAAATTAGCATTTGGTGGATTTGCCCCAACAAACAAATTTTATTCCAACAATGTCAAAGTATTTATGATTTTCTAATTTGAGCCAAATGTCATTAACACATTCCTTTGGGAAGTGGGTTTTTCAATTTTTCAATTTTTGGCCAAAATTGAGATGTCGCGAAACCAAAATCGGTTATTTGGCCGCCATATTGACCCCTTGTGCACTAACGGAAGTGCGGGGTACCTTATGCAGTTAAGTGTTAAATTGGTAAAGTTTCAAAAATATCGAAGTAAATCAAATACTGGAAAGGTGATAGCACTTACGGCTCTGCTGTGTTTGGAACCTCCAGACGTCGTTCTTTCGACTTCAATTTTCGAAAAATGTAAAATACTTGCTTTTCTGTTTGAATATTTGGATACAATTTGGCTATTTTAAAGCATGAGTAAAAAATCGTTGAAAAAATACTTGGCTGCGATTTTATAAATAATTCAAATATTGAACATTGCTTTTATTTTAGCCTATTTATTCTAACGGATTAGATATGTTGGCCTTAATTTTTGCCACTACTACCTTAAAATTACCTAAAGCGGCGACATAAGCTTATTATGAATGATTGTGCAAGTTGCAACAAAAAAAACAAACAAACATGGGTCCACGTAGATTCAACTCCTGTATGCACTATAACACCTTTAAAATGCCTACATCCAGGAGAAGGTCCCTGAAAACTGTTAAATTACTGCCTGATTTATTGCTTGTAATTTTGTATGATTCCCTATGCTTCAAAACTAACTGATGTTAATTCAACCTTAACAGTATTCGTCCATATTAATCAAATGCTAACATAATTTTATTATCAATAAGTTATTCTACCTGTGGCAGTATTCATATATGCATATCCCATAAATATGATAAACGAAAAGGCACTTCATAGGATGTAGAGATGTTTAGCTATTTCATTTTGAAAAGATGATTATATATTTGAATAGTTTTTGTAACTTGATCACTTGTTCAAATTGATAAAAGCTGCTTAGTTTATCCTGTAGTGGATTTCAGGTAAAATTGTTTTAGTACGTTAAATGTTGTTAATTGTGTATGTTTTATTCATAGGGCTTTTATACATCTCAAAGTCGCTATTTCAAAAGTGTAGTGGTATGCTTGAGCGTATCTGATAGATTTAGTGTGTAGGCAGTGTATGCTGAATTTGAGTATTTCCGTTTTTCATAATGGAAAAAATCGTGCCTGCTACAACGTTTATGATTTTTTCCTTGATTTTTGACATATAAGCTAAAATTCTATATTTCCCAACGTGTTACAAAACAATCACGTGTTGAAATTTGACATTTCAAACTAACCACGTGTTTA
Organism: Ophiothrix spiculata; assembly: GCA_000969725.1. Taxonomy (NCBI): domain Eukaryota; kingdom Metazoa; phylum Echinodermata; class Ophiuroidea; order Amphilepidida; family Ophiotrichidae; genus Ophiothrix; species Ophiothrix spiculata. Next base: position 316,627 of record JXSR01S000002.1, read on the forward strand.
ATACAAAGATGAATGAATTTTCAAATAATGTTTACCCTATGTTTTTCTAGTTTTGTGAAACTTCAGTTGATGGAACAACTTGTGAATCACCGATGACAATATTTTCAATAACACTTTGAAATCTGAGTTGTTTAAACCGATGATAAGAAATTCAGTTTTACAGTCATTTTGCTTCGTCTTATTTTTATTTGACAAATAGTTATCCCTACAGTCTGATATTTGTTTATAGTTTTATAATTTTCTTGCTCTGTTTAAATCTGTGGCAAATCCTGAAATCTGAGGATTTAAGAAAATTACAACTCTGTCACATGTGTTAACCTGCAGAAATTTGGTAAATGAATAGAACATAGTTGAAAAAATATATCGCTTGTAACAAGCTTGTTTTTTAGCTCTTTCTAAATCAGAAGTTTTACCAAATGCAATTGTAAAGTATACTATATATAAGAATCACACAGCAGATAATATTCGAAGGCCCATGGCAATGTTTCTGGTATTTCTTAACATTTGATTTAATGGTAAAAGTCATATGCGAAACTAAAGAAAGGGCTCTTATTTCACAGGTTTCATCCTACCACATCGTACGTAGAAGTTGCTCCTTAGGTTATGTATCCAATATACAATTATCAGACACAAATTGGGTATACCCAATTCGTTTCGCCATTTAAAATGGAGATATTACTGTTGCATATAAATAAGTTACAATAACGCAAAATTACAATTACTGTTATCAAGTACTCTATATGTGTATAGAAAAGTGTTCACTAATTGTTTATTAAACTATGCCAGATCTGATGTTTAAAAAATAAATTTATAAAACAAGAGCTCTCCAATGGCACTCTTAATATTTAACCCTTGTCTCCCTAAGGGGTACCGCCCTCCCTAACGGATGATCGCCGATTGTACCATACCGCAAAATGAAGCGACCCTGAGTATTAGGTTATTGTTTGTACATCCGTTGCTGTCATTTTGCTTTTAAAAAAACCGGAGATACTACCAAAGGACGGGTTATGGTAGGCCATCAAGATTTCCAATCGCCAATTCCAAAATAAAATCTGCATGCTGTGGATTTAAAACTTACAGGATATGTTAAAATTGTCAATTTCCTAATTCATTAGCAAAAAACCTACGAAAATTGGGCATTAAGAACTTTTATAACGATTTGTTTGAGAAAGTGACCATTTTTGCCCAAAGTCGTTTTTTTCGGTCCGGAAATACTTTGTGCCGTCATAATTACGTAACGTCTCGACCTTCATGCTCTTATGTTATGAGACAGAAAGAGGAGACACCACCAAACAGCATAACTTTGGGGGGTCCCAATTTCAAATCGGACATTTAGAGCTGTTATATGGCGAGTACGAGTACGTGTTTTTCCTAACCGAACTTCTGTGGTAAGATAAGCAGGGGTGTTTAAAAATAGTGATGTGCTATTTATTATCTTATTTTTTTTGCTACTAGTCCAAAAGTTCCCATTTTTGTCAGATGCGTGGTTCGTAATGATTAAATCATCTTGTTATCCGAAAAAATTTAAATCGAATTGCGGCGCTATGGCAAATACATTATTTCGTAGCCTTGTTTTATTTTAATATAAGTAGCCTCCCTGAGGCTGAATAGTCAAAAGAAGATGAATATATAACCCAAGTTCATCAGTGTTTAAGATTTTCAGTTGAGTTCAATCAATTTCGGCGTGATAAAAGTCAATTTCCAAATAACATCGTTAAGTTCCACATCCTGGTAAAGTCAGAAAATCCATTAGCTGTATTAAATTCCACTCTGGTTGATATCGCTATACGCCAAGTGATTTTTTGCAGATGTAAAATGTTTTGCAGAATAGCCACTGATTAAACCGTAATTCAATATACATTGTTTGATCAATGGGGATCTAAAGCGTACATGCTCTTGATGTTTAAAGGTTCATTGCTATCTTTGATTTGCAGTTTATCTTGGGTATAAGGCTATTGTATGTATTGATGCAATAAATCAGGAAAGAGGTACAACTTTATCAATAACATATGGTCAAAATAAACATCAATTGTCAAATAAATCTGCTTCGATGGCATTTTAAGATTTCAAATCTAGGAAGCAGTATTTTGGTCGACATTGATAATTTTTCATGAACGAAACTGTAAATGGTTAATAGAAAGAATGAGAAAAAAGACCATAGTCCAGAAGTGCAATGTAGGAATATTATATTTTTTTTAATTGCAGTGGCTTGATTAATAAAACATTGATTTGGCTCACATTAGGAATAAAGTATCTAGATTATAATATTTACTAGTGATTTCACTTCCATTAATATAACAAATATGTGACGTGTGCTGT
>JXSR01S000003.1:47594-59177 GCA_000969725.1 Ophiothrix spiculata
GTTTTTTATTATAGATTAATAACTGCGTATTACTTGACGCGAGTGAAATTGTACAACAATAATGCACCGCGTGTTGAGTTGCCCGCACTCGCGAGGCGCAGCCGAGTTAGTTGGACAACTTCGACTTCAGCACAAGGTGCATTATTTTTGTACAATTTCACGAGCGCCAAGTAAAGAGCAGTTATTAATCTAATTCATACACGGCAATTATTAGAATAAAATTGCAAAGAAATTAAACGGCGTAATAATTTCAAAATGTGTTTGCTATTTCAAAAAACATAGAAAATACAACCATCCATCGTCCCATGATAGTTATTGTAATTTAGATTTACCTTTCTTTTAAAATGAAACTTGCTATACAAGCGCGAACATGTTACGCGTACGCGTACATAGAATTGTACAACGCACTGCGCGATACGCAACGTGCAACTAGACGTGATTAATGAATACGTATAAGTTACCAACTGTCCAATTAGATTTACAATTTCAACGCGTACTTAACGCCGAGTGTATGAATTTAATTTAATTTTAAATCTTTAAAGATTATCTCTATCGAGTTCAGTCTTAAAGCAAAGATGAAACCTGTTATTTTTTAAACATTGATTAAAAGTAAGAAAGTGTCAATATCGGTTGATTGACCAATCACGTCGAGTGTATTGTATCACGTGCCTGTGAATTCGACATCAGCGCGAGAGATTTTCGAGCTCATAACTATATATTTTGTCAACAACATTCTCCTGCCTTCGAGCAGAAATAGTCTTGCATTTTAGTTCAATTAAAGTGAAAATTAACTATATTCAGACCCATACAGGGGAAGTCACACTAATTCAACTTTTAGCTGGTGGTACCATAGAATCAATGACAGAAAGAGAACATTTTTCATTTGAAATCAGCTGAAAAAGCTTAAAGTTTCTATTAATTCTAGCCTGTTATTTAAATCCGTTAGAGATTAGGTATCAATTCACCGATCAATTTTTCAGATTCAAAATTGAAATCTTAAAGATTAATTCGTTTTTTAATCGTAAAAAATAGTTATTTTATAGGGATTCTATGGAATAGTTATTTTAGATCTAGAGATATTTTTCACTAAATACGGTCTATGAAAAGATTGAAATTTAGGCTTTAAGATTAACATTTTAATCCCGTGAATTAATAAAGAGTGCATGGTGAAACATTCAGAATAAACATGATGAATATTTCAATTTTGAATCTTTCATATCATACAAAATATTTCAAATGTTAAACCATTTTTAACCTCACTTACAAGTACTTATTGTAGTTTGTTTATATAGTTTTAATCTTTTTCATGGTAAGCTATATCTTTCCTAGAGATGAGAGTAACAATTTACACAATTGTAAAATTGAACATAACGTGAAAAATTTAGAACAAAAATGTTCTTCTACAAAGACATTTACTTTACACCATGGTAAAATTGGACACCATGAGAAAAAATTGAATGAAAATGTCTACAAACTACAAAAATGTCGAAGTATCTCGCGATTTACTTTAATTATTGAATTAATTTCTTACCGGGTCTCTTTTGTTCAATTGATTGCCTAATCCAAGAGCAGCTATAGATAGTATAAGAAAAAATATGAGTCTTGAATCCATTTTGAAATAGTCCTTATCTACAATATGGTTACAAAATATTCCCAGAAAGTGTGTATCCAACAATCACAGATTGATGGATAAAAGAATAAAGCTCAATTCTGGTATCAACCCAAATATTTATACCGGAATAAAAGACCCATCAAGCTTACTAATGAATATTAATATATTAACGAGTTCTTAAGCTAGTATGACGTCATGAAAGGTGACCAATTACATAGCTTCATATGTTGAAACCATCATGACACTAATGAAGAAATTTGATATTAGTGTCTAGATTGATTAAACAGAGGGATGGGAAGTTCATAACCCGAAACAAATCGAATTATTACAATTTATACGCATAATTTGCATTATGTAATTAGTGATATCCGCTACAAGCTAGTTGATTTATGACTTCAGTTAGAATAAATATCATTAATGTAGAGTATTACAGATGTTTTAGAAATCATAACTATATGCTTTGCTAAGCAACCAGACTGATATTTACTTGAAAATGAATAAATAAAGCATGGTTTGTTTATATGATTACGAAAACAATCAAAAGCATTTAAAGTTGACTTGAGATATAAGTGAAATAGACGACATGCATAATTCTGTTGTTTTCTGTTGTTTGTAGCCTCCATATTAAACCCGCAACGAATTGAACCCTAGGAATCGAAATAGAGTTGTTACAGTATACGAATAGTTCGCATATTTTTGGCTATACGGTGATGTTCATTAGGCGATCTTTACAAACACGGTTAACTCGTTATGTTGTGATGTCCGTTAGGCATACATTTAACCCACCCACCGTATGCACAGCGATTCGAACTTTCATTACTTTTCAAAATCACAAAACAAACATCACTGTATAACCGGGCCGTATAACTTATGTTTGTATCACTATATGAAACAACTTTATTTGGTGAACATTATGTCAAGGATCATTTCCTTTATTTTCATTACTTTTTGGTGGACAAGTTAAAGCCTAATTTTTAGACCATGCCCACAAGGTTTATTTTTCTCACATTAAGAAAACATACACAAACGAGGTTGCAAACTGTATCAGTAGAAAAGTGGGGCTTTCAATGTCAATTAGTTCTGCATGACTAAAAACTGATATTAAAATCAGGTGAAGATCAATATAAAGCCAAATAATTAGTACAGTGCGCCCAAAACACTAGTATCAACAAGAACATTCCCAGTTGGGCGCTTACGATAGCCAACAATTCATAAACACTTCATTTATGCGGTTTGTAATCCATGAGTAGGTGCCGAATTTTCACCCAGATGTTCTTTCGTAATGCCGCTGGTGGTTTTAAAACATTTTATACGAATATATTAAAAAAAAACCCACTTAGTACTTTATTACGTGATGATTCAGTGGTCTTGGTCCTGTAAGATAGAGAAAGTCCATAACGTTTAAACGAGGGTTGGGTTTATATATACAAGAAACATGTATATTGAAATAAACAAAATACAGCAAAAATATACTGAAATTCTCGGTATGACACGCTTTTAGAACAAACAGGGGGTAGATGCACAGTTTTATTTCTAAACTATGAATCCTTCTTTCCTTGAAGATTTTCCTTGAAGTAAAGGTCAATTTATGAGGAAACCTTCTGGAAACTTATGTTGATTTTGGTCAGATTTAATAGGTAATTAATAGGTAATCTTGTTGGGTGTGAAATAGAACTCCAAATGTGATCAATGTTCTCACATATTGGTAAGGGGGCAACAACACAAATGGGTCAAAAACGTGATTCCAGATCTAATTTGATTTGACCCGCTTGGTCAAGGTCACTTCTCTACTCAAGTTAAGTGGCATATGGAATGTTTATCTGTAATAGAGTGATAAGCAGGTGATCAAATATCTTGGTCACGCTTGACTGCGGCAAGAGAATGCTTGGAAGCAAAGCATAAATGACCCTTCAACGCCCCTCAATTTACAAAAATAGGGTTGAGGTGAATGTGGAAAGGTCCCTGCCGGTTATATTTCTTTGATGACATCTTCAAAACCTTTTTAAGATGTCATATACCGCCGGGAACCATTCCGCGTTCGCCACAACCCTAATTTTGTAAATGGAAGGACGTTGAAGGATCATTTTGTGCTGTGTTTCGAAGCAGCATTCTCTTGGCGCAGTCAAGCGTGACAAAGACATTCAATCACCTGCTTATCACTTTATTACAGATAAACATTCCATATCACCACTCAACTTGAGTAGAGAAGTGACCTTGAATCAAATCAAATGAGAAAATTGATCACATCTGGCACGTGAGACATAAGGTACCGTTTGCCGTAACGCGTCACATATGTTTGTCAGAATTGTGAAAAATCAGTGTTCTCCTCCAAAGTGTGATAAATCGGTGTTCTCCTCCAAAGTAATCAATTTTATTGACTTGGCATTTGAATGGTTCATCCATTCTTAGTCAGTAATTCAGGTTAAGTTATCAATTAGCTCACCCAATTCATAGGTGCAATTAGCTAGCTCTTACTAGGTGACCCAAGGTTTTCTATTATTTTGAATGGTGCAAATTGGTTGTTACTTATTAAGTAACAACACAATAACACGTGGGACAGATGGCTATCTCTGAAGATTAGTCATAAACATTCAGTCAGTACACCGAGCAGATCTTATTCCCACCCACCACACCCATCAATTTTCTACATTTAATGCTAAGATATTTAATAGGAAATTTTGTGGGACTTTTATTTTCGCTAATATTGCATCTCTATATCAAATTAAAAGAAATTTGTGTAATCTGTCTTAATAAGGCTTATGAGTGGATTTTCAATAAAATATTTGATTGTTTGTGTAAAAGTAAAAGTATTTTGAACAATATATCTGCAATAATGGTTTACAAGTTTTAAGGTGTAAATTTGGTTTATGTAATTTATTATTTTAATTTAAATTATTTTGTTAAATTATTATGATTGGAAACCATGACATTTCAAATTGAAAAACTAGGAAATGGGTACAGGTCAAGGATTCTCCAATTTGTATTTAATGGGAAGTTATTCAGTAATATACATTGTATATACAGAGAAAACGCATTTGTAACCATAAAAGTCAAAAAAGGTTCATGTGAAAATTTCCAGGGATATTTGGGATGAGTAAACATTGTTTTATGAAGTTGTACATTGAACAATGTAGGCATGAAGGCATTTAAAATGATGTTAAGATACATCTACAAGTGTTGTCAACTTTGGTCTGGTGAATAAAGGAGCACTTGATTAGAGTGCCACTTCATTTGAATAATGTGTTTAATCGATTCTCGGACTCAGTAGAGATATTTGGGGTTAACACCCACTTAACCAAATGTGTGTGGAAGTTTATAATGTCTAGTCCCTAATGCTATGCGTGCGCATGTGGCAATGAAATCATTAAACCATGAAACTAATTTGTACCCCGTTGTGATCACTGGGCGTGAATAACTGTAGTCCTTTTGTTCTGATCAACATCATTCGATTAGTTTTGCCAGAAATGAGAGCATAGTATGTGCGCCATAACAGTTTAATGTATGTCTCACTTTAACTTAGCGTAAAATCTAGCCATTCTATACGTTATTTCTTCATCCATCGGATCAATAAACGCTATTTTTAAGGATAAGGTTACCGATAATGCAATCGCAACTGGCAGTCACACGCTAATGAAAACACTCATAAATCAATGGCAACCACTCAAGCAGTGAATAGTGCTGACCAAATGCCGCAAATTAAGCTCGAAATTCTGGGATTGTACAATGTCACACAATTGTTTTAAATAGCTTTATTATAGGTTACACTTTGTTTTACCATATCTTGATGTCTAAATAGCATAATTTGTATGAATAAAACAACACGAGATGCATATAATAGTGGTGTTTAACGTACAGCTCTGATGGAAATTTAGTTTAATAAGGGTTCCGCTGCCGTTAATTTAACAGCTGCTTATTTGCATTTGAAAAGAAATAAGGTTACCGTCCAAAATAGCGATAGCGTTTTTACAACGCATCCTCTCAAATATCTATATAAAACCTAAGGGTACCCACATGACAAAAACACAACAATTTAGACTATAGAGTATTATAGAATAGTTTAATGGCCCTGTAATAACAAAGGACACTAGCATAACGTATGAAAAAAGCAAATTACATTGACTTTACTAATGATTTGTGATGATGGAATACATCTTGAATGCTATTGTACTTTATATGGTATATGCATTTATTACTGTACCCTGTAACCTGAACTTTCAATTAGTTTAATCTTTCATATGCCACTGTAACCTAAACTACAATTCTATCAAAGCATAATAAAACAAATTGAAAGGAAACTCAACTGAACTGACAAAATGGCCATATGTTTTAATATTATCAACAGCTCCAGTTGCCAAATCGGAATTGATCATTTATTTTCGTTATGGTTGTTGGAATTTCAGGTATGCATGTTTCCCTACGTTATGACGTCATCATTTGTCTTAACCATTTGGATATGTAGGTTTTAAACTATGATTTCTTGTAACATCACCCACTTCATATTAACTTGACAGTGCATAACATAAGAAAAAAGGAACGGAACAACAATAAAATCGGAAGTATGCAAATGAGATAGATAATACAAAATATCGTTTTAAGTGAAATAAAATGCCAAATACTGAAAACCTGTAAAATCTGATCAAATTCAAGCATTGCGCAGCGTATATATAGCTGAATGGTTTGACTATAAATTATTTTTGAATATCCATAACTAATTTTAAAGATGTAAAAACAGGCCCAAAGAGGTTGAACACCTTCTTTCTGTACTACTTCCCTAATTAAATGAATTTGTGTCATGTTTTTAATTATAAAGTATTCACAATTTTCCTTTTTTCAACATTACCTTGTTTCTATCACGTCTAATCGCGCCTTGAATCCCTAAACAGAGTGTACATGCATTTAATATCAGTAATTACTTTCTAGCCCTGATCCTGGTTCTCGGGAAGTCAATATAGAAACATGCTTGATGCATAAAACACCTTCCATTTCTTAGTGCGACCTATATAAAAACCACTTACCATAAAATTGAACGGATAAAGTTACACAGCAATTGAAACTCAACGTTGAATATCTACACGGTACATACTTGCGTCATGTTGTATAGGTGCAATTCATGCTTCCTTAGCGATGTTTTTTGATAAACTAACCCAAAAAAATGCATTCTGAAAAATTCCACTTGTTTCTGATCACTATTTTCAAGTTATAAGCTTTGCAAGGAGGCTAGCCTTTTAAAATTGCAAGTAAACTTTACCAGACAAGTATTCTAATGCACTAAAAATCTGGGCCCAATTTCATAATAAAACCATTCTAAGCCTAGTTTGTTTCTAACTTCGTTTCTATCGCTAGTTTATTGCCAAACCTATTTCATAAAGCCATTCTTAGCTTAGCAATGTTCCTAGTTGCTTGCTAAAATTAGAATAGCTCTTGGGTATTTCTAAATCCTTAGAACCATTCCCAGTTACTTTTATCCCGACATCAAAATGTATGTAGACGGATAAAATCGCCAACTTTAAGTCTTTAAATCGTCGTTTAATATAATAAACAGTTATGTATGTGTCGAATATCCAAAATATATCAAATTAAGAGCATTGAAATAAGCAAATGCGGGATGTACGATGATAATTTAAAACAAAAACTACAATTATAAATTAAAAATAATTTACAAATATGAGTTGCCGTTTGGAGAATTTATTTAAGGTTTTTGCTTATAAAATAAGTTGTGTACTCTACTTGACAATCGAATGAAAACCTCTTTCACAGAGAAATTATAATATTTATAGTCTTTGCCTTCTCTTCGTAGCTTTAATTCAAATATTTTCCGTAGATAGCAAACATTCAAAAAGATCTTTATGCGCTATGCATATTTTGTATGCCGTGTTTACCGATACCCCAATGGTCTGTAGCCCTATACTGAAGTAAGATCCTTTTTAGAACTATTCTTGTTTAAATTGATCATTATTTTGTTTACCTCGGTTGGTCCGTGACGGACACATGCCATTAGATCCATGATGAACTCATGGTCTCTTCCAAGCTCATACAAAAGTACCAACCTGGATAGCCAGAAATTAAAAAAATTGAATGCAGTCATTAAAACAACAAAGTTTTAATCTTGGGTCTTAAAAACATTTCCAGAATCGTTTTTTCCCACTTGTCATCCTCCCAATAATAATGGAAAAATCCTATAAATTGGCTTCAATTCGACTAGTCTCTTCTTACTTAATACTCTGTGGTTGATATTATGAGCTAAAAGGAAAACGCATATCAAAATCAGTAGTAAAATGACTTGATGTAAGTAAAAACAAGCATAATGTGTATATATATAATTTTTGTCAAAAAACAAGGGGGTAACTTTCTCCCTTAATTTCTACAAATGCTGAACATTTACAGAGTTGCATCATCCAGATTCGGATTCAGCACAATTTTGTTTGTTTGTTTACCTCGGTTGGTCCGTGACGGACACATGCCATTAGATCCATGATGAACTCATGGTCTCTTCAAAGCTAATGCAAAAGTACCAACCTGGATAGTCAGAAATGGCTAATGTATGCATGCTGGCCAATGCATCTTTGAAAAGATGCTGAAAATAGAAAAGATAGCAAGAAAAAGAGAAAGAGAAAGATGGCCACTCCCAACACAATTGTACAATTTACTCTTAGCCCTTACTTCGTGAGAAAAGAAATCAGGAATTCTAATCTCATGCCCCGATGCAAAGGCTGTTTTGTTATTCAGAAACATTAAAAAAATTGCTTGCAGAATTCAAAACCACGTAGGGCCTAAAATCAGGTTTATTCTGCAGGACTAGTAAGAGTTGTTCATAGAATGGTTTTATGAAATGTGATTCTAACAAGCAACAAACTATACACTCAGAATGATGCTTAGTCCTAGTAACTTACTAATTTAGAAAGGATTTATGAAATTGGGCCCTGAATTTTAATAGAGGGTTGATCATGTGATGTCCTTTTAACTCGCTGAGAGATAGTGACGTATAGGGAGTCGGATCTGTTTTGGCGTAAACTTGTAATTTTGTTTTACCTATTTTTTCCAAAGGATCACACGAACTAGTTATTTGCAAAACAAACTCCAAAATTTCTGACCCACCCCCACCCCTACCCAGGTAGCTTAGAATAATGTAGTGACTCACATTATGTCTGATATTAATAATAATTATTATTATTATCCCACTTATATAGCGCTTTTTCCGATTGAACATCGGGTTAAAGCGCTTATGACAATTATTACATTAACAATAGAATACAGTACCATCAGACGGCGCTACTCGACTATATTCCTAGTAATTACCCATATAACGCTCGGGTCAACGAAGCAATGGGAACTAAATGCCTTGCCCAAGGGCATAACTCGTTGGCGCTAACGGGGCTCGAACTCACGACCTACTGATTATGAGTCCTGCTCTTAATTAATTATTATACATTTCTGTTACGGAACAGTTTCAAATTGGCGAATTATGTGAATAGTATTATGATACACGTAAATACGTCAGAAAATTGAATTGTACACCAACATATGTACTGCAATTACTACCTCCTACGAGCTCATGGGTTTGTTTGGTAACTAGGAGACGTTAGTTGCTGAGTAGATTCTTGTATCCAGAAGCTTGAGGTTTACTGCTCTTTTATGACATGATTGATATGATGCGAGTGGTCAATGCATATATTGTCCTTATTATCAAACCATTTAATTAAAAAAGAGTGCATCTTGTTTGATTAAGACTGGGGGTAGCATGAAACTAATATGAACGTACTGTACATCGTCATGGGCAAGGTTAAGATCACAATACCTATAGGCTTCACTATAGATCTGCAAATACTATGAGTATTAATATATACCACCTGATCTGATGATAGCTAATGTTATTAGAGAAAAATGTTTCTTCTTTCATAGACGGAAATGGAGATGAAAGTCGCAACTGGAGGTCTGCTTTTATTTAACAGTATGGAAGATTTACCATGGAATTTCACAATTTATGGCTGTTTGCTCGAAGATGAAGCAAAAATCTCGTGGATCCCTGAGTTACTCTACACTAATAGTGAAAAAATAATAGTAACAATCATTAATCCTATTATTTTGGTGCTGGGTTTGATAGGCAATATTGGATTTATCCTCGTCATTATTCGGATACCTAGAATGAGGACAATTACAAATGTATATCTCGTAAATATAGCAGTTGCAGATATGTGCTTCCTCTGCTTTGCAATCGGAAACAAACTAGCAAGATATCGGAAGTCCCCTATAGCAGGGGACCATTATCCTCTTGGCCAAATAGGATGTATCTTTATATTCACTATAATGAATGCAACCAAATTCACATCTCTTTATCTAATTACTATGGTAACTGTAGAAAAATATTACGCCATTTGTAAGCCATACCAACATCGCGCCAAATTTGGTGTGAATTTAAGATCAGTTAAACTTGCATGTATCGGGTGGTCTGTTGCTTTATTGTTTGCACTACTCCTCATGCCAGCATACTGGAAATTTCAGAAGATCTGTATACATTGGCCTGATTCTGAGTATCCTTTTGTTCCTGATGTGTTTGGCTTCTGTGTCCCAGTTACAAAATGGTTTGTTGATATGGCCAATGGTATCCAAGCAATTCCGTTCTTTATTGCTCTCATTCTTAATTCTGTCATGTATTATCTCATAATCAGCACGATGCGACGAAGAACTGCTGCAGCTCCTACTTCTCCAACTTTCCAGGTCAGTTTCCTTCAACGTACAATAGTTAAGCATCAACTAACTCGGATGGTAGTTATCAACGGGATCATTTTCTTCGTGTGTCTAGCACCATTCGAATGCGTGTCATTTTCTTTGATGATTTCTAGCTGGCTTGGAAAGACTCTTCTTACAAGATCAGAAGTAGGAATGTTATTACATGTCTGCCGAATTTTGATGTACATAAATGCCGCAATAAACTCATTTGTGTACAGTATCACAAATGACAGGTACCGTAAATCCTTCATTGCATCTTTGACTGGGTGTAACAAAACTAATAGAATTCATGTTCGGTCAGTTATGGGCGATGGGAAAACTTCTACGAAGAACCAACAAGACATTCGCGATCATATAGGGCCAGTCAATTGAAGCTATGCTCTCTAACTTTGAGTGTTATGAAAGCATTTGACGCAAGCAGCGATGAACGAAAGCGTTTTGTCCTGATGAAGCCAGGAAAATAGAAAAAAAGGAAAACTGTGTGTCTCTTGAAAAGTAACAACAATATTTTGGTTTAAAAAGTACTCATAGAACTACAATTACCTTGAAAAAAGTAACATATATCTTAGAATCATCATGCATGATCAGGCCAAAAAAAAATGTATTGTTTGGTTGTCCTCCGCAACATTTTTGGAGCAAGTGCAGGCGGGCGGATTTTTTTTTCCAGTTTTTTTTCAAATGTAAGTCAATGCTACACCAAATTATGGCCTATATAAAGATGCAAATAAGTCTTTATCTTTATACAAGTTTTAAAACAGCATTAAGATGCAAACAAAATGAAAATCAAAGTTCTCAAAGAAAAAAAAAACCTGTTTGGAAATCTGAAAATTAGGCGCGGTATACTTTTGTACAGTAATTTTTTTTTTCTAGTTTCGAAAAAAAGGGGCGGGCTGTGGAGGACAAGCAAACAACTTTTAGGCCTCATGCAGCAGTTGGATATGGGAATATTTGCACATGGGAATGATTTGTTGTCAGTTTCAAAGTGCTAATCTCATAGATAACATTGTTACAGTCTTCGAGGCCAGGACTTGGCCTTGAGGACGCTTCTAGGACATTTTATTTAGCCCTTGGTCCTCGGATATGAAGTCCTTGGCCTCGGATATGAAATCTTCGGCATTGGTCTTGGCCTTGGACCTCAAGGTCCTTGGTTGCCAAGGACTGCCGAGGACATACCAAATTACTTGTTAATTATAACTCGTTGATTTTGCACAAATGCTATTGGAACTTACACCGCGTCAGGTACT
>JXSR01S000003.1:122809-135508 GCA_000969725.1 Ophiothrix spiculata
AATTTTTTGTTTTTGTGTAATTTTTATGTGCCAAAAAGTCTAATTTAGTAAGTAATCTTATGAAAAAATATACTCACATAAGACTTACAAGGGATGCGTGCGTAGGTTAGTGCGCGCAATACCTTGCGTGTTAGTTTGATGCGCACATAATTTTTGTGTGTAAAAGTTGCTTTGCGTGCAATACGTTGCATGTTAATTTGATGCGCACATAATTTTTTGTGTAAAAGTTGCTTCGAGTATAAGGTAAATGTTGTCAGCGTTAAATAGTATTTCCAAAAGTGCTAAATAGTACTTTTAAAAGTACTATTTTGGCGCTTTCCTCGATCTGTTTTATATAGCTATCTTAAATCAAGTGATCGGGTTTTACCCAATCAACTCTGTTTAATTTATTAATGCGGTATATAATAACAAATATTTCCACAAGTAGCTTCCAATTATTTAGCATATACAACACCTAACAAAATTTACAATTTTTGACTCTGACATTAAATTTGTTTAATCAATTTTCACTAAATTTTGAATGCCACATCTATATAATGATTTCCATCTGTATTATGCCTGCCTTACAGACTACTGCAGCTACTATAGCCCTATGCACTATATATAGAGAGAGTGAAGGGGTTCTTTACTCAATAAAATGTAAGGTAAAGTCAAAAACAAAGCTTATTTGCTAACGTTTGTGGTGGTGTCCTTAAAGGAGCTTGGTCTGATTTTTCAAAATTAAATTTTTAATGTCATATGAAAGATGACAATTCAAAATGTTTAAGTTTCAAATTTCAGCTCAATCGGTCAAACCGTTTGATTTTATGGGCAATTTTGTATTTAATAGCCGTCTAGATACATTACCGTGTAAAATTAATTACGGTTACCATAATTAGACACATTTTCATGTATATCTCCAAAACGAAACGTAATTAAGCCGTGAAATTTCACATGGGGTTATGAGAAAAATATAAGTGACATTTTGGTACCAAAATCTAAAAAAGTTTGAAAAAAAATTGAGGCAATCGGACCATGCTCCTTTAAAGTTAGGTCAGTATCCATTTCTGTCACATGGATGGGAACATAGCGGATAAAGAATCTTGCTCAAGGAGGAAGCTTGCCCCAGGTTGAAATCCAAATCACACAGCGCACAAGAAGATTTTCTGACAGCCCCATCCCATACTGTATAGGCTTGCTCAATTCATCTTAGAGCTACAGTTCTTGCTTTCCTTTCTGATGGTGGCCTTTTGATCTGGCTTCTTTTTGTCGCCTGTTTCTCAGCTGTTTGCCACATATTGCTGCTCTTTTGTCATGTTTGCTTGTATATCATGTTATTTAAATGCTGTTTGTTTTTGTATTTTCTGAGCACACTGTATTATGCAATTCGGCCTTCTGGCCGCCATGTAATCAGTGTTAATAAACCTAAACCTAATGTCCAGCTTATAACACCCAACTCTTACCTGAACCGTCTTGTAAGCTTTTAAGAAGTCATCGCATCCCAGCTCATCCTCCAATTCTAACCTCGTTTCTTCAAGTTTCCCATACACGCTCTCTGCATCATCATCCTTGGGGTCATTTTCACCTTCACTACCGTCACCTATGATATCAATATAAAATTAAATATCATGGGGGGTTTTGTTGAGAAATTGTAGGGCAACTTGGAATTTTGAAATCAAAGGTAATGTTTTAAGAGCAATATGTGTATCAGAGCAAGTTGTCAATGTTATTGGATAAAATTGTGCAAACAACAGTCAATTCAATCATTTTTAAAAGGAGTGATTTCAAAATATTTTTCTAAAAAATTAAAAAAATAATGTAACATCCATTTTGATGACCATCTTCATTTCCATCAAATTCAATCTGTAATCCCTCCAAAGAGGCACCATCTGTCCAGAGATAGACCCTCTACACTCTCCTTACCCGAGTCCCAATCTTCATTGATGGGTTTACTTTCATCACCGTCTTCCTCATCTTCTCCATCCTCCCCACCTTCTGCCCCAACAGGCGACCGACTACTTGGAGGAGTGGTATTCTTAGCATCTTCTTCATTATCTTCTTTGTCTGTATCAAATGAACAGTTATGTATACATGAAAATGTGACAATCAAGTATCCTAAAACAACAGTAGAAAATGCCTGATGGAATTATTTGGCAGTCCACACCTTCATAAAATTTCAGCCGTAGTTCTACTGATCATGACATTAAAGTTCTGATTTAAACATTGTTATTAAATTGATAATCTTTGTTCTGGATAACTTCAATAAGATGATAACGACCAAAAATCAAATATTCAGAATCAGTCAAAAGCAATTGTGCGGACTAATTTTTTTTTTTTGGCAAACCCCATTCATCAGGGTTTTTCTTCTAGACTTCTTTCAGTTTTTTTTTTTACCTCGTCTTAGTTGGTTTTTTAGTAGAAACAATGTTTTACATTGTGGACTTGTGACCATCCCCAAATATCCTTGTCTTCTGTCCTTCAAAACTTAACCAGTAGCTTTTGACCCAGAATCAGCGGTTCTAGGCAGCTGCCATTGTTCAGAACAACAGCAACCATCCAGAACCAGTGGTTCCAGGGGTCAACAGCTGGTTTAGTGTTGAAGTGATCCCTTATGATAAGGCCAAAAAAAAATTGTTGTGTTGCCCTCCACCGACCGGGTCAAAATTGTGGAAAATCCAGACCCGTTTTTTTTTTCTTCACCAAAACTCTTTATTTTTAATATTTCTTGAGTTGCACAAATATTTTGCCTGATTTCTAGTCCCGAAAATGTTCCAAAATTCACCTTTCAGTAGCAAACAACCATGTATCCCACACTATTTACACATGCATCTGTAATGGTTATTTCAAAAAAGAAAAAAACAAAAACGGCCTGGCCGTCCCCACCACTTTGGGCCTGTGAGGGCAACACAAATATTTTTTTTTTGGCCTAATATTAGAATTAAAGCTGCTTGATTTGATTTCCACATTCAGAAAATCCTGCATGGTCACACTGTAAAGACACAATTATGACAATTGTCCACACATGTAAAAGTGTAGTAAATGGATCTAGTGGTGTAAATCATGCACTGGAACACCAACTTCTTATGGCGATCGAGCTTTCTCTATTATTGCACCAAAACTTTGGAACTCCTTGCCTCTAAATCTTCGACAGTCTAAATCTATTCATGAATTCAAAACCGGACTTAAAGCTTTCTTATTTAATGCTGTTTATGTAAACTAACTGTATCATATTCCTTTCTTACTGCGCTTTGGATTAGAATTTGTTTCTAGATAAATGGCACAATATAAATGCTTATTTATTATTATTATTATTAACACCACAATTACATTATTGGCATCAATTGCTATGACATAGCCTGGAAATCAAATCATTATAATTAGTTTAGCTGAGGATATCTGAAATGGGTCACTTCCACCAAGTAAGTTGTAAAAATGACCAACATTCTATTCCTGTCTGTGGCACAATTATGCCTGCCCCCAGGTCTTAGGTTGTAAAGTTTCAGACTTACATATGGTACAATTTACAGGGTGAACAAACTGCCATGAGATATAAATCTGAAACACGATTGTCCAGAGCATTGATCTTTTACCCAACAAACATTTATCCTTTGATCATAAAAACCAACATACTCACATCGAAAGGGGGGACTTTGGTTCCGACATCAAAATTGAGTTTTTGGCACCATGAGAAAGCGTAGAGTTTCACAAGTAATTTGGTACCTCGAACATTTCGATACAACAATCCGTTCCGAAGATATGGCTATTTTAGTAAGAGCGTGTTGATCACTTTTCAAAAATAGCAATCGGAGAAAACAGGCTTTAAAAGTTGGGTTCATGAAAGCATTAATTTTATTGATTACTATTCAACTATACACAAAATCTCCTTAGCAACGGGTACTTAGGAGTACTCAATCATCATCAAATTTGACACAGACATTGTCAAGATACATATCTTTAATTCAGTTACAAAAATATGGCAAATTAGGCATATTTTTAATTAATATGGATGTTTTTTCTTCCAATCACAAAATTGCGAAAACGAGATTGACACGGTGTCAGAAAATTGTCTAAAAATCATCTTTTTTCGCAATTTTATAGAAAACGGCTTGGTAGGAAGATTTTTAAAACTTTGAAGATTCATAATATCACAAAATCTCAAATTCACCCCCAGACGAAAATTTTACCACTTCTCAACTTCAAAGCCTGATATCTCAGTTTGAAAAATCGTCGCAAAGTCCCCCTTTTCGGTGTGAGTCATCACATATATTTTACAAATATATACTGACTGATCTCTGGTTAAAACTATAGCTTTTTAGTCACTGAAGAACCACAGTTTTAATCCAGATCTAGAAAAAGTTGGTTTATATTTGTTTTATATATCACATAAAATTCAGATTTCTACAATTTTTGCATGCCACAAAGCACAATTTATTATCATTACCAGTGTTTCCGCTAAGATTTTTGAGGTTGCGCCGATTCGAGCAAGTTTGACCAAGTTTAAGAGGGGCTTGCGCCAAAATCATGAGCTGTGACTGAAAATTGGCTCCATACAGCTAGAAAAATATCTCTCTCACACATTTTCAGAAACTCGTTGCACCAATTTTCACCGCTCTTGCGCCAATGGCGCACCATACGGCCTTAGCGGAAACACTGATCATTACTATTATTATTATTAAAGAATCACACTCACACAATGCTTACAATGAAAAGTGCATTTATAGATTAATGTGTGTAATAGCTTGTGTGTGAGAGTTGGATGTGCACATAATTTTGTGTGTGAAATTTGCCTTGCATGTAATAAGGAAAATGACACCACACCAAAATAGTACTATATAGCGCTAAATTGTCTTTTCAAAACTACTATATAGTGCTAAATAGTATTTTAAAATCACTATTTAGGGCTTTTCTTGATTTGGTTATAGCTATTAAAAATGATGACCAGGTTTTACCCTTTCAACTTTGATAATTTATTATTGCGGTATATAATATGAAATATGTAAGCTTAGATCTACACTTTGGGTGACAAAGCTTACCAGCTGCTTCCAGAACATTCTTGAGAGATTCCACAAAACTATGGAAGTCTTCGTCATCTTCATCATCACTATTAATATCCCTGAACAAGAAAAAGTGAAAGAAAAAAAAAAGCGTGAACTGGTTATTAATAGACCGACCTACGCTGACGTCATTACCACAAAATGGCGGACTTCAACTTCAAAATTTTCAGTCAAAAATCTCAAAAATTGATCATCTTGGCACATCATTTGAGACTTGCCTGTAAAACAATGTATTCTATTACCTTTCTATTATATACTGGTTTCAAAATATGACAAGTATTCACTCTAGAAAATCACAATTTATCTGATAGAACGCAACACATGGGAAGGTGAAGTTTGATTTGTTTACGTTCGTCACGAATACTACGATCATTACCGCTACGAACAATGACCGCTACTGATGTATGCTACATCCGGGAAGTCGAGTCTGAATAAGAGATAAATCACGCGGATGCGTAGATGGCTCTATACTGCACCGCTCACATTAAGATAATATAGATACCAGGTTTGCATTTCAGATTTTGGATTACACTTAAAACTGATCAGATACAATGCTGTATGATCCTGCTAACTGCTATGATAATTAATGGTGACATTAAGGAAAATTACATATAGCGTCTTTTTATTTGTTAAGTTTCCCTGCGTACTGCATCGTTTAACTCGTAACGTGCGCGATCGTCGGTGCTTCACAAGCACTGGTAGTAGAGCAATCATGCGCTGTAAATACGTGCGGCTTTCACACAAACCACCGTAGCAACAAGCGTCGTTCTCCTAAAACCCTGCAAACGGAGAAACTTAATTATTAAAAATACTATATCATGGGGATGCCCGTAACTAATCACACTTTATGAAGTGAACCATTGGATTTTCAGTATGATCAAACCTCTACAATTTTAAAAAAGGGCTTTATAATTAAAGAATAAATGTAACACACTTTAACTTTAAAATTTCAAACATTTTTTAATTCAATCCAACACGTCACTCACTCAAGTTGATCTTGTGCATTTTCATCCCCGTTTTCAAGCAGATCCCCGTCAACATTATCCACTCCTGCATCATCAGGACTGTTGTCTTCATCTTCCACATTCTCATCTTCAATGGGGAAGTTCAGTGTTGATGCTGCAGCTTCACTACTCTGCTGCTCTACTTCAAAGAAGGGGTTGAGAGCCAGAGTTGTTCTGAACAGCTTACTTAAATCAGGTAAAGAGCATGATCGAAGAATCTGTAAAAAAGCATGAAATAAGTCAACTTTATTTATCATAATCCACATAAAATAAGAGTCAAAATAACAATATTTTCTTTATCCTTAACATCTATGAGAAAGATTTATGACGTGTGCAGACCCCATCATAATTCATCCTTTGATATCAGGCGATATACAGTAGGCTTGGTTTGATTTAATTTTTTGTTTTATTAGAACTTATTGACAATCGTGGCCGACAGGCCAAATATTAGGCAAAAATTACAGCATATAAAAACATTAAATATATCAAGACAATTTTACACATCAAAACATTAAAAAATAATTGAAATACAAAAGACATATAAAATACATGTAATTGACAAGAAGCAACACAATTCACAATTGAAAGCATCTGAGGGGGATAAAATTGAAAATTATATTGCACATAAGGTAAAAATGGGTAACTGCAGAAACAACCCTGGTGAGAATGAAGAAAGTATTAAAAAAACTACTGATTGAGCAGACTTATAAAATATGGCACAGGACTATTTTTGAAAGGCTCAGTCCTTGCCCTGGGCATTCAAACCCTTAGTTAAAAAATTGTTAAAAAATTATTCTCGGCTTTTGTAAAATCAGCATATGTGTAAATTATAAAATTGCGACCACCAGTCCATGTAAGCCTATTGTGAGGTCTATTCATATTTACAAAGCATTTAGATAGGGGAATATACAATGGGTTTGTTTAAATCCTTAGTTAACGAATTGTTAAAAAAATATTTTCAGCTTTTGTAAAATCAGCATACGTGTAAAATGTAATTCCTTTTTATTGCGTTCACCAGTCCATTGTGAGGTCTTTTCATATTTACAAAAACATTTAGATAGGGGAATTTGTAAACCAATGCGTAAACTATGGATTTGAACAAGCCTAACGTAATGACTACGAATTGTGAAATGTCATTTAATACGGCAGTTGGAATAACTTACCTTGGCATCTGTATCAAAATTGCCTGTTGTCAAACCTACAACTACCCCTACATCCTCTCTGCAAACAAAGCAATAAAAATGTTGAAAATTAATAACAGCCCCAACTTTTCTACAAACATTTCAAGATTACAGCAAGCAAAACTTCATAGGAAAATATAGCTAAACAGTTTTTTTTTTCATTTTTCTATACTGATTAACATTGTCAACAGCACAAAATAAAGCTCACTTGATTTGAAAGATGTGTGTCAGGTATCTCGACGGAAGTGGAATGATGATGATAATGATGATTTGAACCTTTAATAGAATTTCCTTTATCAACAGATCAGGCAACTACAAGATTTCTCCACAAACATTGATCTTCAGCAATTGTGGCAATATGATCAGCTGACAATCTTTCCATGAACAAAGGCATTCAATAAAGTGTTACTCCATCCAACCACTTAAGATTATTTTACCTATAAAAATGCACACTTATCAGTGGGTAAGTTAATTACAATGTTTTATTGAATGAACTTTGCTATGCTATAATGACAGTTATGGAAGTTCATCAGTCCCAATCCTTTATTTGGTGGCAAACAATAAAAGCATGCAAGGCATCTACTACGTGAATCAAAAAAAAAATTGTGCATGGATTAAAGATATCCTTGACCATGATAAAAGCACCAAATCATTTGTTGTTGTTTTAGTAAAGCAGATTTTATGCAGAAAAAATAATAGAAATCAACTGAAAAATAAGCCAGATATGAACTCTTTTTTTGTTCATTCCAAGGGGATTTATACACATTTAACTTGTGTCAACTCGATGTTTGATTTTCAAGTCTTTATAGATGTCATAAAATAAAAAAACACATTTGTTTGTTTTACATTTCCAGAAGAAGAAAAAACAAACAAAGAAAACTATGATTCAGACCTTCTGTGAACATGGTTAATTTCTATCTGATTTTAGTTCATTTGACATGATGACTAAAAACTACCTCCCATTTTGTGCATTAGTGGTAAAAAATACCACAAACAAAATTGTGTCACTTTTCATAAATATTTAGGGGTGCTACCGACCTTTGAACTTTTGCATGTTAAGTTTATTGTCTTTAAGGGTTGTTTTAAATATTGCCCTTTTCTCCTAAATTAAGCAGAAAATGTGATAATAATGCCCCAATCAGTGTTCCCGCTGAGGTTTTTGAGCTTGCGCCAATTTAACCAATTTTGAAGAGGTATTATATTTTGTGCCACAATCACAATTTGAGGCTGAAAATTAGCTAAAAAAGGCAAGAAAAGGCCTTGTTGGCCATATGGCCTTAGTAGGAACACTGGCCCCAATTTTTAGTTTGAATGTTTATCTTACTTAAAACTTACATATGTAATTCTAACAAGTTCAATGCAATTCATAAAATGAAAGGAACAAAAGTACATCAAAATATTGGGTGTGGGAATAAACCCATCAATAGCAAAGCCTCTATTTTTAGTCACAAACTTCTTTTAGACTTTATCACAACACAGATTTTCACATTGCAGGTTAAAAAATATTAAAATGAATTAAGGTTGGGGTAGACCTTCAAATGGCGTTTTTGTACTCTAACTTTCAAACTAATTGCATAAACTATATAAAAGTATACATTTTTAGAAGCGGATTTTTATCCTGAACATGATGATAATATTAGTTTTTGACCAAAAATGCCAATTTTGGCAAAAAATGCCCAAAACCGTATTTTTTGCTCCAAAATTTCTGGAAAGCCTAACTAAAATTTGCATTGGTGAAATTTTGAACTTTTTTGCTTTTTGGAATTTAGAAACAAATGTCTAGGAACGGTTTTCTCAATTTTTTTATTTTGATCTTGGTTTTTTAAAAAATTGCAAAAATAGGTCAAAAAATGCAAAAAATCCCACCGCTGCCACCAAAATGGCAATTTTTGGCAATTTTTCAAAAACTAAGATAAAAAATCAAAAATCTGAAAAAAGCATTCCTAGACATTTGTTTCTGTATTCCAAAAAGCAAAAAAGTTCAAAATTTCCCGAATGTAAATTTTAGTTAGGCTTTCCAGAAATTTTGGGGCAAAATATACGTATACGTTTTTTAGCATTTTTTACCAAACTCAACATTTTTGGTCAAAAACCGATATCACCAATATGTTCAGGGTAAAATTCCGCTTCTAAAAATGTATACTTTTATATGGTTTATGCAATAAGTTTGGGAGTTAAGAGTACAAAAATATTTCATGCTAGTTGAAGGTCTACCCCAACCTTAAGCCATTGCCGTAGTCTAACATTTTTATACCCAGATGCTTTATACCACTTACAGGATTTGCACTTTCATGCTTTACAGTTTTAAAAGTATTAATACTCAATTATAGTTTCAAGTGTTTCGACAACTGGTTCAATTCCAAGTTTTTCAAATGCATGACCAGGATTATCGATTTAGTCATTGTGCTATGATTATCAGGGTGCAGCTTGCATTGGAAAAGTTGTGAAAGAAAAAGAACTTTGAACTGGTCTATGATGCTAAATAATTGCTTCAATGATTTTAATTCGAACTTTATATCAATTGAAAGCCTGTCATCCCATGGCCAAACTAAAAAAGGGCATAATTTGTTGTGGCATACCCTGTTACCTCGATCATAAGAACACATTCAAATCCAGACATGGCAAACAATTACTGTTTTGGAAACATAAAAAATGAAAGTACTTGCTGATCTGGTGAATAAAATATAACAAGTTAACAGGAGGACCATTGTAATTTTTCACCACATCAGGATTTGAAGTGGAGCTTAGGGGGTTCTTATGATCAAGATTATAGGGTATGCTGGAGATGGGTTAATGAGAACAACTTAACCAACAAAGAGAGATGATTTTCAATCATTCATAAACTAAAACTTTTTCTCATGATCATCAATCATTCACTAGTGGCATTAAAATTAGTGGCTGTTGAATCTTTTGCTGCTACCCAAATGATGTATTTGTTGACAAATTGCATTTTCACGGATGCAATTACTGTATATGACATTTTCTTTGTGAATTACTTTAAATAGACTATATTATTCACAACATATTGTCATATGGGTACAAAAAATTGAAATTAGTATATTTTTTTAAAAATGACTAAAAAACCCATAGACCTTGTATGTAAAAGTTCAAAGGTCCTTAGCACCCCCTAAATTTTGTATGTGGTATTTGTTACCCCTAATGCACAAATTGACAGGGTTGCTCGATGTAAAATCACAATTTCATTTTTTTTTTCCAAAACCAGCCTAGCATAGATGCTGGTCTTCTCGTACCTGACTTTTGCTCCGTTACCTAGCTTTCATGGTGATATCTTAATCATGAATTGATAAATCAACCTGACTTACTCATCTCCATCACTCAAATCACCTCCATCCTTTTCTTCTTCATTACCATCTTCTAGTTCCACTTGATTTATGAGAGCTACATGAGGAAAAATAAATGCAGGGGTGGTAAACTACCAAAATGGTCATCTTTGTATTACTTGCTTAAGTTAAAATGTCAATAAATTTCATCATTATATCTTTTACAAAGCAAAATGCCATTCTTATTATTTTATGATCAAAAGATGATGTTGTTGTTTAACAACCATCAAATAAATACTTAGTTTAAAATGTGAACTAGATGTTCCAGGTTCAAGTCCTGGACAATACATCTGAAAGAATATTTATTTCAGCAAAGCATGTTTTTCAAAATCTTGTGCTATTGCATCAAGACTGAAAGTTATTTGTTAGTATAAACTCAAAAATGTTAGTATTACGATATTAAGATAAGTGCACGTTATCCTGAAAATGCAAAATATAATGACTCTGTGAGTTGTTAGTTGAACTTTTTTCAAAGTTAATATTGTGCTGCACTTCAATCATTTGCACATAATTAGGCCAAAAAAAATAAATTGTTATGTTGCCTTCAGCGACCGACCCTATTCAAAAATTAAAAAAAGAATATTAGGGTCGGGAAAGCACCCAATTTTGCTCAGATTGGGTGTTTTTTGAGAACATATTTTGAAAATAGTGGAAAATGCACCCAAATTTGGTACTTTAAGTGCTTTTAAAAATAAAATAATTAAAAAAAAATATTATTTTCCGACCGACCGACTCAATTTTTCAGAAATCCCACTTGAGGGCAACACAACAATTTTTTTTTTGCCTTACATAAGTAAACCTGTAAAATGTTAATCCAAATGGGGCTGCCTATACACACAGCTCAGCGTACATGCTGCTATTTGAACCAAGTGAACAGACTCAAACTTTGTAATTACTAATATTATTGACGGTAGAGATCACCATGTCTCCATGATTAAATGGCTGGTTAAATATATTGACTGATGTCTAAGAGCATGTGTCATTCATCTGCGCATTTTTATAGCGCGAGGGTGCACCCAATCATGATAAAAATACGCTGACGCATCGGATGCAGATTTGTTGATTCACGATGAACAACTCTGTGGCGTGTTTGAATACCTTTCAACAACGAAAATCTTCCTGAAAACATATTAATTAAATTCTAATTTTTTTCAATTTAATAGATATGCCTGCTCATCTTCAAAAAACATTCAGCATAATCTGAACCAAAGTGCTAGTTTGTAAATGTTTGCTGCTTTGATGTTTTCAATTTGTCCCAAACACTGGGCTTTTGCACGTACTATTATGTGCTCGACGCTCGATGAGTAGAGCGACGACTTATGTGTCCTGCGTAAACGCACTTCTGTAAACGCTGTGTCGTGCGTGACGCGCTAATTTGAATATCAACTGTTGATTCATCACGAATCAACAACGGTAACCTCCTGTATAAGGAGATACAGTCCATTGTTGAAATGAATATCTAAACACCTCACAAAAGATAAGTGAACACTTAGTCTGACCCCCATAAATCCAAGTAAGAGCCCTCAAAGTCCAACGATATTGACATATATGAAAAATATTGAATCTCAGCTAAATATTGACCCCAAATTTGACATCAAAAACCATTACCATCATTTTACACTAGCCGTTTGAAAAATCTACCTCAATTTTCATTTCTCACATTTTGGGTATACCCACAGTGTTATAAAGCATCACCACAATGCCTAGTGGAATCGATAGACGATCAGTGTTTTTCATATTGCGTAGAGTACAGAGCTGCTGTGCCGAGCTGTTTTACCAACATAGACACATGTAATTATCCTTTTGGATAAAATTGGTTTGACTTAATTCTTTTTTGTCGAGTGGCTATGATTATATGCAAAAGAGCCCTACCTTGATTTTCTTAAATCATACACAGTAAGTTAAAACTTACTTTCTTATCATCTCAATAAATCAATGAAAAAGAAATAAAGTCAAACCAATTTTATCCAAAAGGATAATTACATGTGTCTATGTTGGTATTACACTGCGGGCATACCCAAAAATGTGAGAAATGAAAATTGAGGTAGATTTTTCAAACGGCTAGTGTAAAATGATGGTAATGGTTTTTGATGTCAAATTTGGGGTCAATATTTAGCTAAGATTCCATATTTTTCATATA
>JXSR01S000003.1:235941-254065 GCA_000969725.1 Ophiothrix spiculata
TTTTATCAGAAGTTTTTGGTCCAATTTCATGATTCATCTTGAATGAAGTTATATTGGGTAATATCCTTGATCTGCTTACTCAACCGTATTAATGTTAACTAATTTATTATGTACATGCTATTTGTGTCTATGCTGAACAATTTAACAATTTTCCAAGGTTACCCATTTTTATTCCCTTCAGAAACATCCCTGCTTTAGAAGCAAATCCACTCAAATATTTGATAAACTTTTGTAGTACGCTACTGATTGAAATGAAACAAACGGCATCTAAAAGGTCATTCATGGACTATAAAAGCAATGTTTACTTACTTACTAGAACATTGAATGCAATATTGTAAGTTTTTTATGGGAAACCCTGTATGTGATTTTTAAGTTGAAATTTAAGTTGTATTCGGCATAACTTGTTCACATGCTTTCAGGAAAATAAATGTACACATTTTTTTCTTGCATTTTTCCAGTATCAAAATTATTGCTGTCTAACCTTTTGACGAAATTGAGATTTTTGAATATATCAGCTCTTTAGATTAAGGGACACCTGCTCTGAGTAAATAAAACAGGATATAACATTGACCATGTCCTACAAAGACAAAATGAAAATTGTCTAACCAGAGTCTGCAACTCATTGAGAATAAAATTGCCTATCTAACTCTGCCTATCTCACAACACGTTGTCAGTTAGGCAGAAATATCACTTTATATTCCTGCTTATATCAATTTATAAATGATAGATTTTTGGTGGTTACGCAATACCTCTAGAGACATATTAACACAATTATTATATTTGCTTTGTTTCAAAAAAGGCAACAACTATACAGAATAGACTGTTTTTCTTAAATTCCTCATTTATGTCAAAATGTTAGACAGGCAATAATTTTAGTTGCGTGACGATTACCATCTTGCTTTTCATGGTGCTGATATGGAGTTTTGTTAATCGCTGATCGACTATAGGCTAATAAATCCATGTTTTTGCTTAAAAGCTTGGGAAACTTGCAAAAACACTACATGATTCAAACTGCTCAAGTCCGGGACGGGATTTCCATGAAACCATTCAGGCGATGTTTGTTTTAGAACATTTCCTGCGAGTCATCCAATGTAATGAAAACACCATCATACATGAATGTCACATCTCTATTGAGACAACCACAGGATGGAATCATCTCCCGGATATTCAAAAATAGCATAACATGCCTCGCCTGACTTTGAGAAAAACACAAGTTGTCGGAAGATATATGTGTTAATTTCATACTATGGTATTGAATGACTAATTCAATCTCGAATCTCTTTTAAGATACCTAGTATTACAGGCAAATATCAAAATATCATAACATGATTAAAGTAATTTCCTATTAATTGTAAAACATATTCAGACAAAGATCCACCTTTTATGAATTAAAGCATTAATAAAATCATATGTCCACAATGTCATTAACAGTTACTGGTTGGTTTTAGCATTTAGGGTGAAGATTAGTAACATAGTTATAACTAAGTCTCTAAAGTTTAGTAATTTAAATTGTTTTCACTTTTTGAAATGAAAGATATATGGAATCTTAGTTTAATAATTTCAAGACCCGACACCTTCTAAGACTAAACTATTATTTAAAATCAAATGATTTATTAAATAACTTTGAATCTAACAACCATTTGTTTTTCAAAAATCCCTACTACACTCTTATTCCCAACCCAACAGACGAAAGTGGTATAATCTACGCTCGGGTCAAAAGGTTAACAGTGTAGTATACGCGCGACATTAATTCATGCTAGCCAATCAGGTTGGCGTATTTGTTCATATAGGACCGATTTGCTACAATAATCAGAGCAAATAGGTCCTGCTGGGTTGCGACACTTTTTCATAGGGGAGTTTCATCTCCCATTATATATAGACTCTCTGACTACACGTATCTGCTGCTTTGACGTTTTCAATTGTTCCCTTTGCACGTGCTTCTTGTGTAAAGCAAGTCGCTACCAGTTCAATCTAAATTTTAAATTCTGATGTTCAAATACAGGAGTCTGTTAAGTACCTTGGGGTTCGACTGGATCAAACGCTATCCATGTCCAGTCACATCAGTTTGTCATTTCTGTCTCTAAGACGTATTGGCTGTATTCGATCTTATCTGTCTGATAGAGCTACATGTTGTCTAATCAATTATGTAGTAACATCACGTCTTGATTTCTGCAATTCATCCTTGACCGGCATCACAACTGATCAACTTGACAGACGTCAAAAAATACAAAATTGTGCGGCTCGCTTGATCATGAAAAAGAGGAAGTATGATCATATCACCCCTGTCATACATTAGCTTCACTGGCTGCCTTTAGACTACCGAATTAAGTATAAGTTAGCTGTTCTTGCTTTCCAGCACTTTGACGGTACTTTACCATCCTACCTGTCTGCTGCGCTCTGCACTTATGAACCTGCTCGATCACTACGATCTTCTACTGAAAGACTTATGAAATCTCCTCGTGTTAGTCTAAAGTCAGCCGGTGAACGCCCCTTTCATTTTGCTGCCCCGACTGTTTGGAATTCGCTTCCTAACAGCCTCCGTAACATTCATTATCTTCCTCAGTTCAAAAAACATCTAAAAACTCACCTTTTTCGTCAGGCTTTTCCGGATTCACAGATGTAACTTGTTTGTTTTCTTCGTTCGTGCGCATTGAGATCATTTGATGAGTGTGCGCCTTATAAGGACCCTCCATTATTTTTATTATTATTATTAAAGTGACCGGCGCGCGATGAACAGTGCGACGACTTATGTGTTCTGCGTAAACGCACTTCCGTAAACGCTGTGCCGTGCGTGACGCGCTAATTTGAATATCAACTGTGGATTCTTCACGAATCAACAACGATACGCTCCTGTATATGGAGATACAGTGAGTTGTTGAATTTCTAATCAAGATGTTTGGTACTTTGTTTTAAAAAGCAACCATCACCATTAGTGCGTAATGACATTATTCTTAAAAACAGTAAAGATTTAATCCGATTGCCCTGAACATATATTTATACACCACTCTGTACTTTGGATTCTATACTGCAAAGGTTTTTTTTTCAAAATTGAGGGAAAAAAACCATAATAATCTTCAGTTCAGTATTTTCTGTCGATTGTTCTCAAAATGTTTATTTCATATTTCCGATCATTTTCTTGAAATGAAACATTGATGATGTTTTGAAGTAAAAACATTGATTATGAATAAAAAAAAAATCAGTTTCGGCAAATATCGATCTTGACATGTATATTTTCATCTATAGCGCAAAATAAAGTTTGTTACATTTACAGCAAATTTGAGATACACGGGCATATAGGTAAATACCGGAGTTTCAAAAAGTTTAGTATGATACCAAAATAATTGATATGGTAAAAAGGTTTAAACAATGGTAATTATAAGTTACATGAGGTTTAATTCTTATATAATGCTTTTAATATTTTTTATTTGTATTCGCCTTTAAATTCAATAAAAATAGATTGAAGGCATCTGACCAATCAAGTGTCTATGGACCAATTCATTATCTACTTCACACGCGACAGATTTCAAGTAGTGGACAAGAAATGCCCTAAAGCAGCACAGGCCAGAGTAATTATATTTTTTTGTACCGAAGGATTAGTTGTCATCGTTTTATGGAAATATTCAGTCGTAGGATTGTTGTTGTTATCATTACTTGTCTTTGCATTAAAATAAACAGTTACCGAATTTTAAATAGATAGTTGATACAGAAATCCAAAATGAGAATGTATTTCTATTTAATATCAACACTATTATGGCAGTGAATTAGCATCAAATCGAACACAAGCTTTTTGCTTGATTGCAAAGTGTTTGGCAACCCCAATTCTAACTTACAATGCTTGTTCACCTTTTTTTACTGGTTTTCGGTTGGCGTTTGCCATATTGCCACTTAAATTATATTTAAAGACATTTAAGTAGCACAAAATACACATGCGGAAAGAATTGGATACTTCATTAAATTACTACTTTATTATTAAAAACACTATATTTAGGATACTTATATGCTACTATAAAATTACATTTACTTAACACACCTATTTGTTATTGGATTATGGGTGCTCTGGTTCATTTAATGGCAATTACAAAATATGAAAACATGTATTGTTTCTAACATAAAATGAAATAAAATAAAACAAAACGAAATGAAATGAACAAAATAAAATAGAATAAAATAAAATAAAATAAAATAAAATGAACTTTTTAGTGCTAAAAGTTTGCAATTATTTGACGTTTCAAGCTTTGCAACTTCACTGCAAACATGTACGCACAATTTTTAATATCTTTGTCTTGATACAAATCTATTGCCACTAAGGATTCACAATTTTTTAAAAATTCGTAATACAGTTGTGCACATTTTGCAACTAAACTACACATCAATAAATGAAAGAAGCAAACAGATATAAATTTAAAATATATTTAATATTCAGAATTTGAAATAACGGGCCTTCTGAATAGAGGGTCTCCTAAATAAAGGATGGACCCCATTTAAATTACTTTATCTATTTTGAAAAACAATACAGCTGATATTACTCTTTATGCACTGATATGCACTGTATACTCTTAAACTTCTTAAACTCTTGTTGAGTAAACATTTACTCAACGGTCACAGCTCATTTTGTTGTGTAAAATCCTACTCAGCGTTGGGAAAACTTTACTCAACATTGAGTAAGATGTGCTCAACGTTGAGTAGTATTGACTCAACCGAGCAAGATTTTACTCAATGTTGAGTAAGATTTTATTCAATATTGAGTAAGATTTTACTCAGCAATGAGCTGTGACCGTTGAGTAAATTTGTACTCAACAGAGTAAAAAAAAAATAAGAGTGTAGTTAACAAAATTATTTTTGCCGGAGCCAAGTTACAGTACGTGGTTGGGCGTTTTCACGAAAATGTTTGTGACAAAAAAAATGAAAAACTTCACTTTAACGTCCACAGAAGCTGACATAGACATTATATCTACAAAATTGTTGTTGATAATAGTGCTTACTGTTGAGGTCAAGACATTTACCCGACCAGAAAAACTTACAAAATTAGAAAAATTTATAGCCCATCTACTGAGCATAGTTCATGACATTCAGTTACGTATGTGACATCGCAATGAAATATTTTCAGGTCTAAATGACTTCAAAGTAACACACTGCTGACGTGTTAGCGAATTTAGTATTACGCTTTACACAAATGATGGGTAACATACTCGTATTTACAAATAATCTCAAAAAAAGTGGTGGTAAATTTTACAGGATATCTTTTAATGCATTGTTTTGTTTTGAAACGTTTGGTAACATTTGTGACATTTTGGTTTATCTTTTTGGTAACGTTTGTGACATCTTGCAATTAAAGCATTTGCTTATTTATACATGAATAGGAAAAAAAACCTGCACAATTTCTGTTTGGTAAATACTTTTTATGTACCAAGAAACAGATGTATAACTGCAAACCTATTTTTGTTGAAGTCAAACAGTTTGATTTTCTGTGGAACCAGCCGGTAGCAGATATTTAAAACGAACCACATTTTCTCAACATGATTTGAAACAACGGATTAAAGTTTACCTTGTTTAATCACCCATTGATATCAAGATGCAGGTCAATTTATTTGATAATGCTCTTTAGTCTACCAGGCTGAGTCATAACAAAATGAACCAAATAATTAACATTCAATTGGTGCACACCACTAAGCTATTTTCTTATCAAAATGTTAATTACTTTGTTTTAAAAAGCAATCAGCACAATAAATATGTAATGACATTATTTTAAAAGTGGTAAAATATTGAATCTGATTGCCCCGTACCTACATTTATGCACACCACTCTGTACTTTGGATTCTATACTGCAAAGGGTTTTTCAAAATTGAAAAAAAAAAATAAAACCCGTTGTTTGTCCTCTGGCAGAGTCGAAAATTATTTATTGTCATAAGCTAATATTCTGTTCAGTTTGCAAGAGCACTCAATTACTCTGCAACAGATCTCGTTAAAGATCTTTCTCAAGAAGACTTGGAAAATAAATGTATATTTCTCAACCTGGTCTTGTGGACACCAACAACATTAAATATCCTTAACAAATACTGACCTATTACATTTTCAATAAGAGTTTTGACACGTGCAAGTCATTAAGAACTGAATTGGTTACAACAGACATAGGGGTAATTTGTTAAGACAGTTCAAAAGCCCCATCCCTAAGAAATTTAACAGGTATATTTTAAGAGCAAGTTTGTTAAGATGTAATTTGCACAATTTAGAAAAGACAAAACCAATGATAACAGGAGAGGTATTTATTTAAGTAATTATTTTAAAAATCAGTTTCGGCAAATAACGACCTTACTATGCATTTTCACCTGTAACTCAAATTGAAGTTCGTTACATTTGCAGCACATTTGATATAGACAGCCACATATGTAAATACTAGAGTTTAAAAAGTAAGTATGATACACAATAATTGATATGGTAAAAAGGTTTTATCAAAAATGTTAATCAGAAGTTACTTAAAGGTTTAATTTTTTCAGAAAATTCTTATATAATGCTTGTTAATCATATTTTTTTCGCCTATAAATTCAGTACAAAATAGATTGAAGTTAAGGCATCTGACCATTACATTATCTATTCACACCTGACAACCCTTTCAAGTAGTTGACAAGAATTGCAATACATCAACACAGACCAGAATCTAGACTAGAGTAGTGATATTTTTTGTACCGAAGCATTCGTTGTCATCAGTTTATAGAAGTATTATACAGTCGCGTGCATGTTGTCATCGTTTTGTCTACGTATTGAAATGAAAAGTTCAAAAATTCGAAATAGATAGTTGAGAATAGTACAGAAATTCAAAATGAGAACGTTTATTTTGATATGAATTTTAAACTGAAAATGTATATTTATTTTAAGTAATATCATTAGTTTGAACCAGCTATACTGTCATGTTGACTATTAATGAGATAAATTGAATAGAAAATTAAGCCACGGTAATTGAACAATACATGTTTTAATGCTAAGATAAATAACTGGACACTTCAATTGATAGCTCAGGATTCGTATATATTATGCTACTCTCAACAATTACACTTTCTTAGTACAACTCTTTGTTATGTTCTCTTTTATTCTGTTTGTAAATAAAAGAATGTAATATTCATCAAATCATACTCTGTCAAATTTGCTTTAATTTGATGATATTCAGAACTTCACTGCAGACATACTCAAAATTTTTATTATGATAAAAATCTGTTGCTATTAAGGATTGCATTTTTTTAACAAATATAGTTTCTACAATCACTTTGACAAGTACATTTGCAACGTCAATGCACCATTTTCACAACAATAAATAAACGTAATAAACGGAAATAAATTTACTTTTTTTTGTAAAAATGAACCAATAATTGTTTGCAAAACCCCAAAGTTAAATTTACAGAATTGGTCACACACAGTATTTTCTATCTTCATCATTGCAGAAAGGAAAATAGATCGAGCCAGTTAAATGTCTATTTACTTTGTAACTGATAGGTTATCCAGTGATATATTTTTACAAGTGCTCTACTACATACGTCTGAATAGAATGTCTCAAGTAGATTATTTTGGTAATGAACATATTTTATTGGGGAAATTACTTGCGGTCAGTTGTGAAAACTGTTCTAACGGATCTTTTATTTTTTTAATTAGGGTAACCGTCTTATAGACAAACCACTAGAACGTCTTATTTTAACAAGTCTAATATGCAAGTCCTTCAAAATGTCCACGTTTTAAGTAAATTATGTTGGTCAAGTAAACACACAATTCGAGATTATTTTCCAAAGTGTCAGAAACACTAGTTTCAACAATTACCTTGGTTAAAATGTGATTTACCTGATGTGTTCCTCTATATTATAATGGCATGCAACTGTGTCTATATTATTCCTGTAGCAGAAAGTTAGTAAGCACACTTAAAACTGGTATATGTAAGTAAAAGATGTATGAATAAGCATGGATCAACATAAGAATAAAACTCACTGCTATGTTTTATATTATGAAAATACTAAAATTATATTTTGGCGCCCGGCAACCGTGTTTCAAATCTGCTTATTTTAAACATCTTAACATACGTTATATGACATGAAGCAATCATATTACTAGCATAAATATAATTATTTTGCTGAGGTACGATAGGTCTGATGATTGTGAGCAGATACCTACACAAAAATCTCAATGACTTGATTAATACAATTAAAATATATTTCAAAAATATTCCTCAAGCCCTTAATAACAACCGATGTTACCCTTTCTGTACTAGTACTTTTTCTGACAGCGCACGGAGTCGTTCTAGCAGTAAGAATTAAATCCATTAAAAATGCCTATTCTTGAAATGTCGAAGTTCAGATTTTCAAGGATCGAGTTACTTACATCATTTTGTCCATTGACCGAAATTTGATGCTGTTTTAAATGTTGTCTAGACAAACCTGTGACATTCTATTCATTAGCACTATTAGGAAATGTTTTGCATTGTAAGACACGATTTAGGAGATGCAAATCTAAAACAGGTGTATTAACCTTAAATTATGACTTCTGGCATAAACCCAATTTGACCTAATAGATCAGTTCTTTGTCGTTCGATATGATAAAATCGCTTCGCTCATTGACCTGAATTGGTCGCTAAATAGACAGATTTGTGACTTACCATTTTTTGGCTCATTCTCCGATAAAGCGTGCAACTTTGGTTAGAGAAATCTTAAAATTTCGACTACTGATAACTCATGAAAAACATACAAAATCATAAACTCTTATGGTTTCTGACGAAGAAACAGTGCATGGGAGATGTTTAAAAAACTCGCTACGTATCTGTTTAAATCTTTTCTTTAATATTCATTTTTGAGAAAATTGGTTTTCTTACCAATTTGATTTTTACACTAAATTAGAAGCTCTACACATACTACACTGTGGCGTGTCACATTTTACGTTACACTCAAGCAATGAGTAACTGAAGGCATAAGAGTTTCATACTTTAATCAAAACATATTAAAATTACTATTAAATCAGATTATCAAAAGAGAAAACTACCATTACAAATATGCTTAACTTGAACAAAAACATTCAAATTGATTGGAATGGGTAAATTTTAATGACATTTGCGAAGTTTTATATATTTTTTTTCTTCAGGCAGTTGTCTCAATTTCTGCCTATTTAAGACCCAAATGCATTTGGTACTTTTACCTTAGGTGCAAACATCTTAACAAAATCATGTGAGATTCGTTTTCAACTTGGCTGTTTTAATCGTTACAACATGAGCACCAATAGGCTGTATACTAAGATGCATCGTCTAAATCTATTGTTATTTGTTATACAATATTTTCGGGGAGTTAAAAATTTGTTAAAATGTGCATGCTATAAAGTGACAAAAAAGATATTTGGACAGGTGAATTGGTTGATGTAAATTAGTCTCTAACAATGCCCATACTTTATAAACACCTTTAATGATTTTATTTTAGGTCTCATACTCTTAATATTTCCAACACACTTTTTATAATTGTGTGTGCTTTGTCATAATGACAAATGTTGTTCAATATACATAATTTAAAGATAACCCAATTATTCACTAGCATATGGTACTCATAGAAAATACTTATCATTTAATAATCACATAAATCGGTAATTTTATTAAACTTGAACAGTATTAACATGAAAAATTCGATTATTTCCAATTATTAGACAAATGATAGAGATACATTGTCTTTCGGAGAAACTTGATTTACCTCTCCTCCAGGCGGTTATATCGGATTGAGTAAGTTTCAACACAACATTCAGAGAATGTAGATGAAATCACTTATAGATCCGTCCCTGCAGGGTATGTAGCTAAATTAACCTGCATACAGATCAGGAACAATACCATAAAACCATTGTCATAATTGCCAATAAGGCCCAATCTATGTGTCTTGAAATTTGCAATTATCATTTAGTCTATTCTGCAATAACGCACAAAAGTACTCAATCATGCTTATAGTTTTGTTGATTGGATGCATGCATCTCTCTCTCCAGAACTCACAAATGTACGCGCATGTGAGGGTAAATTTGTGAGCTTAACCAATTTAAAATTTCTAAAAATCTGTAGAAAACAACCTCACCATAAGAAGCTTCTTTTCTGCAAATATATATAATCCAATCAAATAAGTGTTCATTTCATTACATTAGTGGAATTAAGGTGTAGAGCGAATGCCAAACTTAGAAAAAGAGTGGCCATATGTGACCGTCCAGCCCGTATGAACAGTAAATGCCAGAAACCTCATTTTGTGCTACAGGTGAAAATACATGTCAAGGTCATAATTTGCCGAAATTGATTTTTTACCAGATTCACAATCTTAGTTTCATTTCAAGAAAATGATAGGCCATGTTAAATAAATTGGCATATTCTTAAGACAATCAACAGAAAATATAGGGCTTACTTATCTTTGAACGCGTTTATCTCAGTTATACGTTTTACTCCCTGACAACCTTTGGCGGACCATAACTTGACTTCTGGAAATCGTGTGAAGTTTATTAAGATGTCATTTTAATCCTTAAAGCATGATCTTTGCAAATAATTTAAAAAGTGAAAATGACAAGACCTGGCATTTACTGCTGTTTTGGGGTGGACGGTTACATATTAAATGTTGTAATTTTGTCAAAGCTTAGATATGACGGTCGTGATTTACTGCTATCTTTTATCGTATTTTTAATAACACGTAAACGCGTATTTCAAGCCAAACATTTCATTTCACATTATATATATTATTCATTTTTAAAACCCCAAACAGGGTTCGATATCGAACTCCATTATACGTGTAAGTACATTAAATATGTTTCAATAGTCTTATTCATTTTAATTTGATTTACCAGGATACTGTTGCATGATTACGATTGGAATAATAAACACAGTGGGACCAGTGGTTAACGCGACTTCCGAAGCAAAGAGCAATTGAAGTAAATTTTCTTGCCAAATAAAACAGAAGTAGGTCCACTGACCATGGATCTATCCATATCCATACCCATTTATCATGGTTTGAGTACGTTTCAAGCGCTCTAACTGCTCGGCCACGCTCGTTCCCAGATTTCACCGTATCTTTCGTAAAATTATTGTTGATATTCCTGCTCCATCCCCTAGAAATCTTCTGTTTCTGTTGCCGTTATGATAATGAAAGTGGGCGCGATCACTGTCACCTGATAAAGTTCGTATTCTTAAGTTTCACTTTTTTAAACATTTACAAAGTTAGCATCATCCCCATAATTTTCCACAAGCATTTTGGGTGTTTGCATCGTTTGAGGTATTAGCGGTGATACTAACAACATGCAAGATTTCATTGTCAAATTCAAACACTCTATATCAAAATACGTTTATTTTAACTATTGTTGTCGTCAACGAAAAATACTTACTTCTCCCTGCATTTTAATTTCTAAAATTGGCATTTTCAGGAAATCTAATGGAAACTCAGAATTTCTTTTGATTTATCTGCAATGTATGATGTAAAAAGGAATGTTTTACAGGCAAATATTTGTCTCTTTTTTGATATATAGCATCAATAAACACGTTTAGAGAATAGCCTGATACCCAAGATCAACAAACAAAATAAAATTCAAATTTGTCTGATATCTGGTAATTGACTGTTATTTTCTATCCAATGAAGTGAAAATCATCCACAAATTAAATTTCTAACTTTTGTACAATTCTCCTCTAACACATCCTTATATTGTACTATATTTTTGAAGTAACTGTAAGTTCTTCTGACATGAAAGTTAGGCGTTATGTTAAAATGTAATTATGTGCAATTATATTAATGGTAACTTATTAGGCAAGTATAATGTGTGACATGAACTTCACAAGCACTTTCGCATAAGGCATGCGGATACAAATGATAAGATGAAGATGTACTCAATAACCTACGCAGTTTTATTTTATATATTTAACGGGTAATTTGTAAAAAACAATACAATTTCAAGCAAGGTTCATGCTATTAAATAATGAAGTGCAATTAAGAGGTTATCATAAGTAGATAAACGTATCCTAAAGTATATTAAATAATTAAAATATGACATCTGTCATAATGTCACGAAAAAAAAAATCCGGTAACATATTTTGATGATACAAATATAGTTTTAGCACATCGGTTTCATAAAAGACCTTTTAAAAATCAGTCCAACTCCGTAATGTTAGATCAGATTGTTTCGTATGTCCCATAATGCATCGTGGAGGTACCGTAAACGCTCAGTTGACCATATTATTACGTTCTGCGCAAATGACGTCATGCGCACAATGTAGCGATATGGTTGTTTGCGCTGAAATTTGCAGTGCTTTCAAGATGCATTATGGGACATGCGAAACTGGTCTATTACCAGTTGTAATCGATTTACGACGTTCGTTACTGCCAGATTTTGACTGGACTGCCTTGTATTTTGATTTCTAAATGACGATTACAGAAAGAAGGTACGACAAAGTATAATTCAAAACTGAGATTATAAAGCATTAAAATATGTCATAAACTCAATTTGAAAATCGCAACTTTCCTGTGGCGGAAATTCAGTGGTGTGTGCTTGAGGGCGTCCTTTTTGACGTGTAAAGTAGTGACGTCACCTTTGGCATTATTTAAGGCAGTGCTGCGAGTGTACCCAGTAAGTGTAAGCCCCACATCAACGCTCTTCAGAATTAGAGTACAAATTGACGCTCTCTACGCACACTCCTGTTTCGCCAGCTACGCCTCTGCAATCCGAAAGTCCGGGTCCGCATGGATGAGCCCCATATAAAGTTGAGAACTCTATATCTCTTTGTGTCCGAGTGTAAGTCATTCAAGCTGTTGTCTGTAGTAGTAAAGTCCGACTCCGGCTAAGTAATCAAACGGAACCAAGGTTACGGGCAACCGACCGCCCACCGCCATCGCCGTCGTAAGCCTTCATGCGCGCTACGGGTAACCGCATTAAGATCACGCAAGTGAAGAGAGGTTCCGCCATATTTGGTGGCAGCGGTGGGATCATCAATTTTGAGATTATCGTTTTTGGGATAATCAGTTTTGGATCATCGTTGTTGGAAAAGTGGATTGAACAGGACGAATTCTTGGTGACTTAATCTTGCTACTGTGACTGCACCGTCAACTAACCGTGGCTGGTTGATCAGGGGGCTGAACGAGTGTTAGCACCCTTAGTGGGACTGTTAACTGTAATCAAATACTGTCAACGATGGAGTCAGATGACGAAAAGTGAATGGGTGAGTTCCATGCCAAGGCGCAGGAAGAGGAGAATGAAATGCTCCGACAGCGCATATGACAGCTAACATTGAGG
Organism: Ophiothrix spiculata; assembly: GCA_000969725.1. Lineage (NCBI taxonomy): Eukaryota > Metazoa > Echinodermata > Ophiuroidea > Amphilepidida > Ophiotrichidae > Ophiothrix > Ophiothrix spiculata. The sequence continues at coordinate 249,196 of JXSR01S000003.1, forward strand.
GCTGATGAGGCAACAGAGAAGAGTGAGTCCTTGAGTAAGGAGAATTTGGAACTAAGACACAGGCTTCAGCAGACAGAAGAGAGTAGAAGCCGTCGTGAGATCCCAACCGGGTACAGGAGAGCCACGGCATCTGTTCAAGATGTATTCATTCGTATGGATAGATAACCCGACAGGAATGTCCCGAGACTCTACACTCGGATCAAGGTAGAAATTTCGAGAGCAATGTCATGGCAGAAGTCTGTAAGCTATTGGGAATTGAAAAAACTAGGACAACGCCGTTGAATCCGAAATCCGACGGATTAATAGAGATATTCAATCGAACTATTATTGACATGGTAGCAGCGTTGATAGTTCCCGACAATAATCAGAGAGATTGGGATGAGGTGTTGCCGTATGCGATGATGGCATACAGAAGTTCCGTGCAGGAATCGACGGGGGAAACGCCCAACGTGATGACGTATGGCGAGGAAATCATGTTTCCTTTTGATTTATTTGGTGTTCCGTCTGATCTGCAGCAGGAACAGGAGTTGACAACGGATTATGCCAGAGAAATTCGACAACGATTACAAGATGCCCATGTAAGAGCGCTAGTTGTTTTGCAAAATGCAGCTCGACGACAGAAGCGAAATTATAATAGAAAGGCAGTAGATAAATCTGTCATGGTGGGAACATTTGTTTGGCTGAATAATGAGATTCGCAAGAAGGGACGGTGCGTAAAGTTCAAATGGCATGGACCATTTTTTGGTAATAAGCAAGTTGTCAGATGTGGTGTACAGAATCCAGCGGACTCAACAAGCCAAACCAAAGGTAGTGCATGTTGACCGATTAAAGACATACAAAGGAAGGGAAGCTGCGAAGCTGGCTCAGGAAGTAGAATACCCGTATTATTATAAGGAATGATAATCATGCAGGACTAGTATTCCGAAATCCAGGATTATGAACATTTTTACCATCATGATCATAATTAACGAGATCATCCGGAATCATCATGAACATAATCATCGAGAGCATCCGTAATCATCATTGTCATAATCATCAAGATCATCCGGAATCATATTGAGAACTATCATTAAACGATTGTTACCAAAAGTGTTGTTTGAAAAAGCTGTTGAGTTATTGTGATAAAGGGTTCAAAAAGTTAAACAGGTTTTATGTGATTTGCAGATCATAAGTATTAAAGATCCCGCGGTTGAATTGTTTTGCAAAAGGACCTTGAAATTGTGTGAAAATTTAGAATCCGATTCGGAGATTTTCAGAAATGTTATTTTAAGTCACAGAATTCCAAATCTTGGTTAAGCATACATTATGGGCTGGGGTGGGGTGTGTGTGTGTGTGTGTGGTTATAAAAGGAGCCATACAGGATGCCATGCGTATACATTGGTTGGCAACATTAAGCCTACAGTTTTTGGGATTGTTTTGCTAGGGCAATTTTGGATCGCGATGTCAAGAGAAATGTATTGTCGTGTGATAAGTCAACGTTCCTTTTTATCATAAAGATTCGCTAATTCATGACTTTTGACTTTCACAAGTCTTAGTGAGCTAAAATTAAATCTTAGTGTGCCGGATCAGGCATCGGATCAATAGTTTGTTGTATAAGATTTTAAAGAGTAGAATTGCTCAGATTTTCATGCATTTTAGAAAACATGTGTGATACATATAGGACATTGATATTACATCTGATGTTGTACTTTGCTTGTATTATAAAACTGTTTTCAAAATTATATATGACAAGAGTTTTTAAATCAGAACGTTGAGCCCATCTCTCCTGCTCCGGGATGTTGATCCTGTCGGATCGTTGCCGGTTTTGAGGTGTGCGAGCTCATTGTGATGATACTTAGGAGTTGGGGTAGGACTAATTTATTCCCATACCGCGATCCCCTGCATCATCCAATGTGCTGGTACGTTGTTGCTCGGCTCCCGCGATGATCCGGAGCATCGAACTCGGAGCACGGGATGAACTCTTGATACCAAGTGAGTTATAGTTAAAAGGAATCTACCGGATCATGATTATGTTCTTTTTATGGAAACTTTCAAGATTTAATGTGCAGTCAATTATTGTAACGGAATTTGGTATGTCCTGAAAGTGTTTAACTCACTTGTTAAAAAGTAATCCGGCGTCGTACGTGTCTTATGAGGTCTGGAATCTGACTGATACAGAAGTGAATATTGTTAACATCATGAAACATCATGAGCTCTGATATAAGTTGTAAAAATAACCAGGCAAGTTATTGTGTAAAGATTATTGTTACCCTTGATGTTGTTATAAAGATAAGCTGAGAAATGGATAAGCGAAATTTCTTATGCGGATCAGGAGTTTTCTGGTCATTGGTGTAGCCAACCCAAGTTCTGTTTTGGCTGCTCCGGTGATGCAACGACGCCGGTGAAGGTATAAGAGGTTGACCTTGGATAGTGTGTGATGATGAAAAGTCACCGCATCCATTTCTGTCCCCCCTGCCCGGTGATATGTTTTTGTAACGATCCGGGTTGGATCAGTTTAGGGAGAGGGAAGTATGGCGGAAATTCAGTGGTGTGTGCTTGAGGGCGTCCTTTTTACGTGTAAAGTAGTGACGTCACCTTTGGTATTATTTAAGGCAGTGCTGCGAGCACTCGACGCTATTCTGTACCCAGTAAGTGTAAGGCCCACATCAACGCTCTTCAGGATTAGAGTACAAATTGACACTCTTTACGCACACTCCTGCACCGCCAGCTCCGCCTCTGCAATCCGAGAGTCCGGATCAATATAAATTTTAGAACCCTATATCTCTTTGTGTCCGAGTGTGAGTCATTCAAGATGTTGTCAGTAGTAGTAAAGTCCGACTCCGGCTAAGTAATCCGACGGATCCAAGTGTACGGGCAACCGACCGCCCACCGCCATCGCCGTCGTAAGCCTTGATGCTCGCTACCATATTAAGATCACGCAAGTGAAGAGAGGATCCGCCACTTTCCGCTCATTTTGTGCATCCCGCATATAGTTGTTTTACTTAGTGCTCTTTTTTATTTGTAATATTTCGTTTCGAGTCTAGATCTAACTTTGAACCTAACCCACTCTTTGCTTATCCCAAACCTAGAGAGAAATATAATTATGTTGCACAGTAATACATTTTTGAAATAAGGATCAAGTTTAAAGACTTGCGCTAAATTGTTCTTCCGTGTCTACGTTTTAAATATTTTAAAGACTGTAATATTGATTCTTGAAAGTATTAGTTTTCAACGGGATGGATCAGTATCCAACACATATCACATGAATATTCTGTGTGAAATCGGAGTATAAGATGAGATACGAACTCTTCCTTAACCTCTATTAAAACTACCCTACTCTATGTACAAGATGTCAAATTGAGTGGAAAATATTCAAATGATAACAATAATAGCAATGTAAATGACAGTGCAATATCTATAATTGTCATTTAACAGATAAAATCATTACAATTATAATTTTAATGACACAAAATGTATCATTTGTAAATTATACCATTAAAAGGGTATTATGTACAAAGAGTTTTTTCATCAAATCCCGTTTTATCTCCTTTAAGTTGATCAGCTTGCTTGGTGAAGGTTGTCTCATGCTCTTTATTGATACCCTTTTAAATGGAAAAATTAAGTCTACTGAAAATACAGTATCCATCCACAAATATGGAAGTTATACACACATTGGAGAAAGTTATTGATGAATTTAGTGATATAAGTGTCTAGTCTAATTCAAACCACTTACTTTTTGTGGGCGTTTCGCAGTTGACTTTCTCAACACTGTTGTGGGAATGACGAACCTCTGCTGTATCCACCACTCGATGACTGCTTATAGCAACACTTCCGGGTGACTTCTTGAGAAGATCGTCAAACACGTGACTGAGTAAAAATTGCCCCTCGTCTCTGTTTATGGTGAAATCATGCTTTTTAATTACTATTGCCTCCTTAATCAATCTCTTATACCGATCACACTCTCTATTAACAACTTTGGTCTCGTCCCAATTGATAATGTGGTTTTGTTCAACAACATGATCACTAATTGCTGATTTATGAATGTCTGATTGGGAAGCCGCTCTATTTGCACGTGTACCAACACCTGTAGAAAATTGTTTTCCGCCTCTGTGCGATGTTCTTTCAATCTTTTTCCGAAGTTTTAAAGGGATTTCGAGCATGTTGCGTAAAGTGCAATGTGGTTACATGGCCGTTGTTATGTTGTAGTTCTTAAATTTTGTAGAAAAACGTTCCGAGACACTCTTTATAGTAGGGTATAAATAACTAAACCTTTGCTCTTGTAATTGTTATCATTGTTCTTGTTTTGACGCTTAGGTTTTGGAGTATGGATTTGTTTTTTAACCTTTTTCCCCGATTGATTGACATGTATTTAAAAAATTAAGGGACTAGCCAATTTAATGATAGCAATTACAAATTATGTATAATGACACAAACAAAGATCGCTTTATATATTTGATAGTAGATTTGTAAAATTCCTATTAGGTTTAAATATTTAAGTCGAGTAAAGCTAATAAAAATTTATTACTAGAGTCGCATAATGCCTAAAATTTGATTAAAAATCGGCACCACATTTATGAAAATACACTTGATAAAACAAACATTGACTGATATTTCATCAACAAGTAGGCCTACTTTAAACTTGAATATAACGTAAGTTGTAATATTGTTATTTCCTCGATTTATGACAAATGCAAGAATTGCAGGGTGTTAAGTCACCCATAGGGAATTTAACGCCTACGTTTCCACCTGAAATTTCAGACATTCACACATTTCAAAACTAAGTTTAATTGCAAGACTTAGAGGCTTAAAGGAGAAAACTAATTTCAATGTGCCTTAAAAAACGTTCATTTACTGTAATGTTTGCTCAAGCTTCAGAATACGAAACTGCTTG
>JXSR01S000004.1:6445-32416 GCA_000969725.1 Ophiothrix spiculata
TGTAATGGACAGCTTATGGTACAAAGTAACTGATAAAAGTGAAAAATCACTTTTGGCACAACTATTGAAGTAGGTCTAAAAAGACTACAAATGCCCCCTGAGTATGTTGTTCACAGTCCTTCTTGACGATCTATAATGGCCTAAATTTGTGCATATGACTCGTGAAATCTGCATTAACAAGTGGACCAAACTGATAGTAAATTTTCTCAATAAAGAAAGTTGTTTTTTTTGTGAAAAATACAATATCGAGAGGAAGTAAATATTTAGGTAAACTCTCTTTTATCTTAATTTATTTCAGTATATTTTACCCAGTCAAACCATACAAGTTTTAAATCAACATTACCATATCATGTACCAGTCTGGAGAAGTGTGCTGGCCATTTTTTGTTGCATTCTAGTGGAATATGCATTAAAGAATCATGTTTATGTAGCCATAGTAGATACAATTAACTTTCTAAGAGTAAATGCTTGAAAACAAGGGATTAGCCAGGATTTGAAAATAGGGCGTCCAAATTCCAAGGCCGGGTGAACAGGCTAACTTCAACCAAGACATTGTGACGTCAGCATGATTAATATTCATACTTGACAAAGAAGACGACGATTAAGTTATACCAACATGGCGACCTTTTAAGTTATACCAACATGGCGACCTTCTGGCAAACGAACCAAGACACAACACGGTATAAAGCCCATTTTTGAAGGAGTCCATAAAGTACATAAATTAATCAAACTTTGTGATGATGATTATTGAAGATAAATTGTAACATTCTTCAGTCACGTAAAGCCGTGGGTCCCCTGTACGAATAGACTCCTTCATGGGGTATGCATGTTATGCAAGTACTTGTATCGTTGATTGATTGATTGAATTTCATAAGGTAAAACACATATTTGGACGCCTTATTGGACGGCCTTTGCATTTTACAGGGCGTCCATTTTCGTGATCAGCCATCCAAATGACGGTTGGACGGCTCTCTGGCTAAACCCTTGCATGAAAACATTTACTTTTTGCTTGTTTGTTCCATTTATATTTTTCTATTTAAATATCCATATTGTTGTTACTTTCATTTGATTTATTATTTTTTTCTCATAAAAATTATGTATTGGTCATGGGTAAAAAAACACATTGTGTTAGAGAATTTCAACTGGTACATTGGTTGTATGCTAAGTCTTTTATACCACAAATCTGAAATAGTATGCATATGAAATACTTGTGAATTGGTCAATTCATATTTTTCTCTCTTTTCTTTTAAACAAAACAAGCATTCTATTCATCTTCATAAGACCCAAACAGATCTTCAAATGGTTTGATAAAATCAAAGAAGAAAGATTGTTGACTTTTCTAACGATGGGCGAGGATGAGACAAATATTTTACGTTTTAGGATTTTTTTTTTATTTGGTGAGGGTCAAAGCACCAATTACTAAATTATGTACGTAATGGGCCACATTTGACAAGTGCATTGTTAGTTAAGAAGGTTTGCACTAGACATAGGGGGAGGGGTGCTCACATTGACATGGTATACGTGTATGTGCCTGCCTTTGGGGTGCACGGTTTTTATCACAGATAAACCTGCCCTATTTCTAAAATGTATTGCTTTTCAGTCAAATTTGATATATTGATGACTGGATTTTTTGAGTAAAAAGTAGGGGTGAAGAGATGGTTAAATTGTCAAAACCCGGCAGGCACATAAACGTATTCCCCCATGGGGCATTAGAAACATTTAAATTTAATATGTGACACCCCATTGCTAATGAGCTGTAAAGACTATAAACTTCATTGCATTTCAGCTGAAAATAGATCAAAAGGTTGTAATTTGGCAAAATTGTTGTTCCTGCAGATTAATAATATGTGATGACTCTCCCCGAAAAGGGGGACTTTGCGACAGAACACTTTTCGAGAAACTGATGAAAATAGGCAGCAAAAAATAAAGAAAATAAAACAAATTTCCGGCAGATTTTCTGTTGTAAAATTTGATTGCCTTGATCAATTTCACCAAGTAAGGTGTCATTTCAAAGCTTAGAAAATGCTTTAACAGATGAAATGATAAAATCAAAATTGATATCATCTGCAAAGTCCCCCCCTTTCGGGGTGAGCCATCACATATTCATCATGCACTCCTGCAAAGTTATGAAAAAAAGAATTAAAAAAAAAATAACTTTTTGTTAAAGACTGTCAACAGTCTCAGAAAAACATACAGCTTTCTGATCTTTGAAAGCATTTATCTTAATTTCACTTTACACTTCATCAAAACATTTGAATGACAATAACCTTTGTGGATGTTGGGTGAAATTTGTTTAGATGTAATTTAAACCTTTTATCATGATTTTTGCAAATATTTTAAAAAGTAGAAAACAACAAGAGTCTGATTTTACAGCTTGTTTGTGATGGATGGTCACATGTTATAGCTTTGTCAGGGTGAACAGTCAGAATGTATACATTTGTGACTATGAAATACTACCAGTGTTCCTGCTAAGGTCGTAATGAGCAGGGACAATTCTTTATGTGAGTGCAAGAAAGTCATATCTGCAATGGCTGCCCTGAGTTATATCTATTTTACCACTTGTCACACGAATGTGCAAAATCCCTCAAAATTCCACTGTCTTATATCAGTGGTTCTTGAAATGGTTCTTCAGGTGACACCGTCACTGACCCAAAGACTGGAGATTATGTACAGTGTGCAATCCAAATCTATGACAAATGGCTGCTATTGTAGATACGACCTTCTTGCACTCACATGACGAATTGGCACAGCAAGATTTTGAAAATGATTTTGGCAAGCACCTTAAGTACCTTTTCAACTTTGGTACAAGCTCAAAAACCTTAACAGAAACACTGATTTCCACTATCAGTGAACACAAGTTTACATTTTGTGGCACATGTGAACATGAGAATAGATATTTTTGGTCATTCACAGATAAGTAAACTGGAGTATACTATGTAGATTCTATGACTTTTCTCATAACAGTATTTTTAATGCTTAAACATTATTTGATGAAAGAGATACGGAAAAATAAATTATGAAAAAATAAATCAACTTGCTTTCTATTTTTCTGTCAAATTGTGATGAACTACACTTCCAATAATTACTCTATACTATGGGCCAAACAAAAATTTATTGGAAAATGTAAACAAAAATACATCGTGTGGGTTGCATTTACAAGCAATGGGAACCTGCACTCTGGATTTTTGTTTACACTGTTCAAAAACTTTCTGCTTGGCCTATAGTTGCTGTGATCAAATTTAGAGTTGAGATACCAGACTGTATATAAGGGCATCTATACTCAATAAACCTTTAAGTATACAGTAAGTAGTCTATTAACGCACATAAACCAATGTGACCTTACAGGGAAATTAATCAGTCCGTATCTTTCAAATCATAAGAACATAACCAATCTTGCTGAATGTTCAATATATGCGATACCATCAAAATTAGCCAAAAATAATAATAAAATCATGATTTGGTCTTAATAAATTAATCATGCATTGATAGTCTCTTACACAACACAAAAACACCAGTTCACAATGTTGTAGAATACATAGTATATGCTATGGATCTTGTAACAGAGTCCCATTACTTACTGCATACTTCAAGGTTTATAGTGTAATGGCATTGTCAGACATGGGGCTCAAATTTGGGTATTTGGGACTTAGTCAGAATATTTTCTGGGTGCAGAGATTTTGGGGCAAACTACACGAGAGCTTGGAATGTACATCCATGCACATTCCTGGGATGTACATCCATGTACATTCAACTCGATACGTTTGTGTATCTCACTGCGTGCGTGTTGACACAAGACTTGGTAGTACGCGTAGTATAATGTGTAGGGACAAACACATAGCGCAGTTGAATATGCAGCATAAATCCAAAGCTGGTTGACGTGTCATCGTGTAGACACAATCTCTACTCCAGGAATGTACATAGATGTACATTCCAAGCTCTCGTATAGTTTGTCCCTTTGTTGCTGGTTCAGTATTGTGCATTGCAACAAGATCAGATGAGTTATTGGCTAAACCTGAATAGCCCCAATTTGATCCATATGCTGGAATAAAATAGCTCAAAGTCTAGTATGTCTTCCCTAAATCTAAGGTTGCTACTCGGAATTCAGCCGACAGTAAATGTTTTTAAAAAGTCTGTTTATTATAATTGGCCAAAAAAAATAAATACTTGTTTGGCCTTTTCCGATCAACCCCAATATTATTTTTGATCAATGGAAGGTGAAAAAGCCAAAAACCCACATTAATTTTACTCCAATTTTTACATAGTCTTCAGCACATTTGTGACCTGTCATATCGAAAGGTACCTTAAGGTCGGAATAGTATTATGAGATATGCGCCATTGAAGCTGAGCATAGTCAAAAATCACGTCCAAGGTCGAATTTCTAATTTCATCAGAAATATTACCTTTGGAAGTGTAGGCCTATTCTATCATATTAATCAGGTTCCAACATCCAAAACATAAGGCAAATGTTTTAAAAAGTGAGGATAAAATCCTTTCTCCATTCACATTTTATCAGTTCAGAAACTTAAAACTCAATTTTCTCAGAACTATAATTTTCTGAATCAGCCCGATTGTTTTTGCCAATTTGGATGTAACTTTAAAATTGAACATCCAATAACCAAAAGCAAGGTTTCATTTTGAAGCTTAAAATATAATCTCTCAGATGAGACCAAAAAAATTCATTTTCATTTTGGGACCCTTAAGGTACCTTTCGATATGATGGGTCACATTTCTTTATTAACTTTGGTTGATTTAAAAATAATTTTTGAGAACCCAATTTGAGAAACTACTTTCCCATGTAACCATATTATTTAAACAAGGTCATTGCAAAGGCAGTGCCAAGTGGTAATGAAAAACAAAAACACATCAAAATTGTGCATACACATTTCTACGCATCAAAATTGTGCATACACATTTCGATACAGTTAACCCTATTTAACGCGACCCCCCGAACTTCGTGCCATATGGCACGAAATTACTTTTTCAGGCTGTAGCAACAATATCTAGAAATCAAATACAGTGCTCAGAATGGTTGATTTATGACCCCCAAATAGAAATACATTCTTTTTACCCAATTTTTCTATCTTTAAAGCATGATTTAATGGCTTAAATGGCCTGAAACCATGAGATTTTGTCCAATTTTAGACCAAAATTTAGCTCAAAAATTGGAACAAAAACTGTCATAAAATTATGAAATGTTTATCAAATAAAATAATTTCTTTTGATTTGAAGAGATACTTATACTGGCTTCCTCAATAGAACCTAAAAATATATACTTTTTGAACATAAGTAGCCAAAATACTGACTTAGATTTATGAAAAATTAGTTTTAAACAAGAAGCTCATTAATTATTCATGAGCTAATTTGCATATGATTTGCATAATTGATAATGCATCCTCATTTTCAGAAAGCTGAATGTCCAAGCTATCCAGTGATGTGCCACTTCCAATACCATTACAAATGAGTCTCATTAAAAACACGCCATATAGGTCCTACTACCCAGTGCACACAATTCATGCCATTTTGGGGCAGGTTAAATAGGGTTAAAAATGCTTTATGTTCATAGTAAAAACCAAATTACTATTAAATTGTTCATTATTACTGAGGGTTGATTTTGTTCAGGATGATGCCAACATCAATTTTCACGAAGAAAACTCAGATATTTTGGTCATTTTCTGTAAGAGATTAGCATGCATACCTTTCGAAATTCAATTTTTTTAATTTTTTTTCCAGAATATGCTTACATTTACTATTTAATTCTGATAGAAGATAAATTTTTTGGCTCCTTTTGAGATAAGCGCTTCAATCATAGGTACTATAGTCAAAGTTTTTCCTTGAAAGCTTGATATAAAAACTATCAATAAGCGTCTTTGAATATGTGGTTTATGTATTAATTTTTTGAAAAAAGGAGTGAGATCCATCTGGATCTAATATTTTGTGCTGTAATGTATCTGTGCTTATGCTCTGTTTGTCCAAGCCAAATTTCATTGAAAAATTCAGTCGGAAAAATAGCATTTTCACATATTTGCTGCAGAACTTTTCCTTAATAGGTTTTTCTACGGTACCTCCATTTTGAAATGATTTTCAATTTTTGTATGTTTTCTAAGCAATATAGACAGAACCTACACCTAACACCAATTATCTTCCAATTTCTAGAGGAAATTTGGCAGAGAACATGGTTTTGACGGCTTATGATACATTCAATAAAACAACATATGTATCCAACACTGACCAAAGTCAATGGATTTTGACAACTTTTGAATACATAAAAAAGGACTTTTGGGGGCACTTGTGGTGCGGATTCATTTTAGTCCTTCATGCACATGATAGCTCTATTTACAAGAAAGTTCATCTGTGTGTAACTCATTTTTGAAAAAAGTGGACTTAGGTCAGTCTTGCATTGTGGTAATTGATTGAACAATGCAGGAGAGGGCACTCTACTTTGCATTTTTGTTTTCCTTCTTGGCACAAGACAACATTGGTCAAGATGGTTTCAATTGGGTATGGGGAATAGGGCTTGGAATGTACATCCATGTAGATTCCTGGGATGTACATTAATGTACATTCAACTTGATACCTTTGTGCGCCTAATCTTTAATTCACAGTCCTGTCGATATGCATCGATCGATGCCCATCGATGCGCAGCCTTTACACGCCCCATGCACAAGGAATAGCGCGTATACAAGACTATGCGTTGTGCGATTCATATCGACAGACTCTGAATAAACCATTACACACTGCGCTTGCGTGGACATGCGACTTGGTAGTATGCATAGGTATAACGCATCGGCACAAACACATACGCAGGGGTGATTATGCAGCGTGAATCCACACCTGGTTGACGTGTCATTGTGTAGACACAATCTCAACTCCTGGAATGTACATCGATGTTCATTCCAAGCCCTTTTGTAGTTTGCCCCATTGAAACCATAAGCCACAGGGATTTAACTATGAGATGAATTATTGCAGCATGATTTCGGCATCTCTACGGCTCACGGACACAGGATGCAACGCCTGATCTCTACACGGACACCGTCCAGTCATCGGCCAATGTTCGGTCGGTGTCCACTAAATTTTTACCTGGTATGACACCGCAAATACATCATAACCTTGCCGTAGGTTATGTAACCAAGGTATTATGTTAAATATTTAAAAGATATCCGATTTATCTTCATATCTATTTTTAATGAATTGAATTAAATCAGCTGATTAATGTGACTCTTTATGTGAAAAGGACTTTTTTATATTTGCACTCAAGCATATCTATCTTCGAATACAAAGTGTTCCCCTCCACTGGTAAAATATGGGTTGAATAACCCATGAAGGTTCTTTCACATCATATCAGAATTTTACAAATACATTAAATCAAATGAATGGATAAATTTAATAATGATAAAAGATAAAATAATGTGATGTGAGCATTTCTCTCTCTGTTTGCTAATGCAATACTAATGTATTCCACTGTCTACCAGTCAGTGACACTTGAAACTTGAAATTGTGCACAATCCCCACGGAGTCTATAGGTGTAATATCCCTGTGGAGTCTATACATTAATGAAGAACATCTCAAAATTATTCAAGGGCAATAATGATAAGAGACAGAGCAACATTTACAGTGCATCCAGACAAGAGAAGATATTATGTATATCCCATAATGCATTGCTTCATATGGCAAATTTTGTACAGGAAGTCATGTGAGTAGTTAGTGATGAAAAATGCCAAAAATGTAATATTACAACAAATGACATTTGATTTATGGACATTCATCACTAACTACTTACATAATTTCCTGTACAAACAATCCAATAGGAAGCAATGCATGATGGGATACACTATCTTCTCTTCATCAAGACAGTCTGCTACCTAAACCTAGGGTCTCAGTCATATATCAACGTATTGAGCTTCAACGTATACGCCTTAGGCCAAAAAAAAAAAAAAAAATTGTTGTGTTGCCCTCAGCGACCGGCCCTATTCAAAAAAAAAAAAAAAAGGGTTGGGAAAGCACCCAATTTTGCTCAGATTGGGTGTTTTTTGAGAAAGTATTTCGAAAATAGTGGAAAATGCACCCAAATTTCATAATTTAGGTGCTTTTAAGAAAAATATTTAAAAAAATTATTTTCCTACCGACTCTTTTTTTCAGAAATTCCACTTGAGGGCAACACAACAATTTTTTTTCTTGGCCTTATGTACAATCTCTTGACCATAGGTATACTGTGTGTTTCTATGTAAAACAGTGCTCCTCAGGGTCTTATAGGCCCTTTCAAATAAAATTTCAATTATATCCAGGGTTGAGAGCCACAAGGCCATATTTGCATGGGCAACATAGAAACAGAAGGCCGTATTTGCATGTCAACAAAGATGCAAATACGGCCTTGTGGCTCTCAACCCTCAATATTTTCCAGTTTTTATATGTCCAGCATGGGTATATTCAAGATATTAAACAATTGAAAGGTTCAATTCATTTTTTTACAATGCCTGCAAATGAACCAAGGACTTAGTAAAACATTTCATTTCATATTGAATAGACTCATTGATACAACAAAGTTGTCATTAAGAGGAACACTTATCACCATATCAAGTTCAGCTTTGGTTATCATATCATCACTTCCTCTGATAACAGATACACTCCTCCCCCTCTACAGCTGTTGCCATTCAGTATTTCTCTGTAATTGACCTCTTGGCAATTAAGATAATTTTGATAGAAAATGTGTACAAAATCACAATTTTTAATGTTTATGTTGAATTGCTTGAAGGGTTTGTGCAATAAAAATTTAAGTGATTCATATTATGATATCAATTTTTATAATCACTATTTCATCTCAACATTTTGAAAATTACAACCACTCATGAGTTAACTGAGGCACAAAGCTGTCTAATGTAGATACCAGGAAGATATGACTGAAATTTCTGAAGAGTAAAGGATATATAAAGTACTGGTATATAGCAGAAACAGAAAGTAGCAACCAAAATCTTCAAAAGGCATAAAAGCTATCTAAAGTAGATGATATAAAGTTATAAAGTGCCATTTAAAAGGGATAAAAGCTGACTAAAAGTGAAAAGCAGAAAGTTTTAACAAAATATACAAAAGTTAACAAAGCTAACTAAAGTAGAAATTTGTGTCCAAATATTTCAAATGCATAAAAACTGTCTTAAATAGATAGCAAAAATACACAACCAAATATTCGATAGATAAAGCTATCTAAAGTAGATAGCAGATAATAGATAGCAGTAAGTTGAGGCCAAGCATTCAAAATGCATAAATGCTATTTAGAGTAGATAGCAGAAAGCTAAAGCTATAATCCAATATTCAAAAGCATAAAAGCTATCTACACAAAATAGCAGATATGTACAACCATAAACACAAAGTGAACTAGAATACGCGGTTCTCGGGCCGCGCGGTTCTCGTCACAGAGTGTCGATCACGATGCCTCCGCATTCCACCTTTGTAATCGGACGAAGTTGAGAATTTGACCTTTCTTTAGAACTATGACCCAAACCTTTGAAAACGGACAAAGTTGAAAAATAAGCAACATTTTATGCATAAATTATGCAAATTAGATACTTAATTAGCATATTTTGCGCTCAAATTGCAGCTGGCATAAGCGCAGCTCTATCCGCACCTACCCATTAAATTTCATGAATGTAGGGTGCACGGTTTGTAAAATATCACATTTAAAGCATATTACGCATAAATTAAGCTACATTTTATGCATAAATTATGCAAATTAGATACTTAATTAGCATATTTTGCGCTTAAATTGTCGATGGATTGAGTTTGGCTCTAGGTCTACCCAGGCATCAAATATCATTAACGTAGGGCATGCGGTTTCGGAGATATGCATAAAATAAAATTCTGCTCCGTTAAGGAGATATTGCCCTTTGTATCTACGAAATTATAAAGGATTACATGCAAGAGCGCCATCTTAAAACGCGTTGTATTCGTTAATTAAATGGCCGATCGGGCCAATTTTCGCATATGTTATGCGCCCATTAAAATAAGGTGGGGTTAAAATTTTGAAGGGGTGGAATTTTAGCAAATGCTCCTTGTCCAATTATTTCTAAGTCCCTAAAATCACAAAAAAACACATATTTTCTGCTTAAAAACCGACTAAATTTGCATATTTTGCGCCGAAACTTTCAGAGAAAATTACTAGCAACCCTTACCACCAGTCCACCGACTTGCATTGTTCCACGCCTCACCAGTTCTGAGAAACGAGCCCGGACGGACGGACGGACGGACGGACGGACAACCAGAAAACATAATGCCTCTCGCGGAGGCATAATAAAAACTATTGAAATAGACAACAATAATAAACCAAACTTGAAAAAGAATAAATCTATCTAAAGTAGACAGCTGAAAGTTAAACAACATATTCAGAGGTATAAAAGTTATCTAAAGTAGACAGCAGAAATGTATAACTAAATAATCAAAGGGTATACTAGCTATTGAAAGTAGGCCTAAGCTATCAGAAGGACTCTGTTTATTCCTAAAATTTAAAAGGAAGTCCTAGAGACTAATTAAAATTATAAGTCTTTTAAAACTTAAAAAAATTCAAATCTAAATAAGACTGAATTTAAATCAATTAGACTTGAATTTTTAAGTTTTTGTCTCTTTTTAGAGATTCTAGCAGAAGTATTCTCAAAAGGCATAAGGGCTCCCCTAAAAAGAGAACAGTTAGTCACAACCAAATAATGAACAGGCATGACAGCTTAGCAGAAATTTACAAACAATTAAAAAAATAAAAGCTATCTAAAGTAGATAGCAAAAAGTTGCAAAGAAATACTTAAAATAAAGTTTCTGACAATACTTAAGTGGCATATGGGAAAACTTATACCCAAATTTAAAAAAAACCCCACACATTTAAAAAGTCCATCTAAAATAGACAAAAAATTACAACCAAATACTCAAAAACCATAGAAGCTTTCTAGGGTGGACAAGCTTAAAGTTGCAATCAAATATTCAAAATGAAATAAGAAAAGTTATATAGATATTATTGTTTCAAATAAATTTTGGACACAAATTGACAATATAAACACAGCCAACGCATACTAGTATCTACAAGTTGTGAGGAGCACAGGACATAGGGAAGTACACATCACCATTTCCAATCAGTAATAACAGTACTGCAACATTGCGCGCGAATGGAAAGCATTGCGTTTTTGCGTAAATTGCATACGCAATACTGGGTCAAACTACACGAGAGCTCGGAATGTACGATGTACACTCCTGGAGTAGAGATTGTGTCTACACGATGACGCGTCACCCAGATGTGGATTCATGCTGCGTATTCAACTGCGCGCGTGTGTTTGCGCCTATGCGTTATAACTACGCGTACTACCAAGTCGCATGTTAACGCACATGCACACGCAATGTGTAAGGCGAACGAACATATTTTGTTGAATGTACATGGATGTACATCTCAGGAATCTACATGGATGTACATTCCGAGCTCTCCTGTAGTTTGCCCCAATGTGACGCAAGGCTCTTAGTTTTCATGTCCGGAAATTATTTGAAGCAATACGCAGATTCAAACATCTTAATATGAAAAAATAAAAATCATAGTATATACCCTAAGGAATGGAAGTCATTGCTCTAAACATTACCAGGGGACAGATCATGAATCTTAAAATATCCTTTTAAAACTCTCAAATAAGTAAACAATATTTGAATAGATATGTACTGTATACAATGATCGAGCAGAAATTCTCTAGCAAACACTGATAACTGCTGATAAATCTCAATAAAAACCATCTTCACGATGTACATATGTTGGTTGCTCTGGCAAAATGAGCGGAAAGTTGCGGATGAAGATTTTGAATAAATGGCTTCTAAAGTAAAAATAGAATGAAAAGGTTGAATTTCATTTTTTGACATAAAATGCATCCATGCATAAGTGTTCAACGATAACTTGAGTTTCGAATGTCAATTATGCCGGGAAGTGCAATTAATCAAGATTAGCTAATCACATTTTGCCGTCATACACTATAGTAATCATTTATTCCAAAATTGATTTACAACTAATTTTAATTCCCAGATTTTTAGTGGACTGCCATGTATTTTGATCTCTAAATGGAGAATGGAGAAAGAAAGTGTGACATATTATGTATCATTCGAAAGCTGAGATTTTAGAGAATTAGAATATCAATGAACGAAGACAAGGGGGCCTACCAATTAAGTCACATGTATGATCAGCTGATTTTGCAACTTCACGATCTCATCGGCTGCCAGTACAGTTTGAGAAAGCCTCCTGTTGGGAAGTAAATTGTCACTACTAAAAATAGTAAGTGTGGATTTTTATCTCCAGAACTTTATAGGAAATTGCAATGAGAAATCCTGATGAACCTTTTCAAAGATCAGTAAACTCAATATTGAAATTTGTGACTTTCTGCTCATTTTGCCTGAGCACCCCTCATATATTCTGCTCATCGCAAAATTTATCTATTTTTTATGTACTTGATGGCATCTACTTAATATTGTCAATGAACTTGTAAAAAACCATGCAATGACACAATGGTCACTGACCTCTAACCACATCGAAAAAATTCACAGAACGACCATCAATTAATTCAACAAATCAGGCAGCGATAAGTTGCTACAAACATTGTTCGTTCAAATATGACTATTTTAATTGGACATGATAATTAAGTGCAAATGGTCACCCATCTATTTGAAATTAATCACTTGGGTACAAGAAAAAGGTTGAATTGGTATCTTTTGTATTGTTGTCAAATTCTTGGCAAAATCTCATATCTATGTGTGTGTTTCTTTTTATGAAATATTATTTGTTCAGTGAATAGAACCAATGATTTTTAGATTGCACGAATGGGTGCAACTTCTGGAAGGTTAAAACAACATACACCAACTTGATGTGGGGAAATAATAACAGTATTATTAATATAATATTTGATAATCATGAAACCCTTAAGGCCATGTCACACATCACCGTACCGTGCGAATAACGTACTAATAACGTACACTGGTTGGGTAAACGATTACATTTCGTGATGTGTGACAGAGCCCTTACAGAGTTCTAAGAAAAAGTTCAACCAATACAACTTGAACTGGTACAATACCAACTCACCAAACTGTATAAAATCCATGGATAAATACAAAATTAAGCAAATACAGTAAACAGTGCAGGGGAAAATGGCAACAGCTTTCCAGGAGTAAACATCTCTTCATCAGGTCACATGACAAATAAACAAAGTAAATAAAAAATTGAAAATATCACATAATCAACACATAATTCCACAGAGATAGATAGAGTATACAAATATATACTGACTTGAAGATCTCTGGTTAAAACCATGGACCTGAAGTGACTCAAAATTTAGCTAAAATAGCTAAATTTTAGTCACTGAAGGACCATAGTTTTAATCCAGAAATCTGAAAATGTCAGTATATATTTGTTTTATATACTGTATAAATAAATTTTTAAATAACATATTTTTTTCTTGCCCAATGGCCTAATTAAATTAATCTTATTAAAAAAATGCACTAACAAAATGCTACAACCATGAATGCAAGCAATAGGTTAATGCGCGTATTGGCTTGCGTGTCCAAGTTTGTTGCGCGCAAAAGTCCGTGCGTGAAAGTGACACGGCTATAAATTACGCAGAAAACCCGTAGTCTTTTTCAAAAGAACTATTTACGGGTTTTTCTCAAGATGGTTGAAACTATTTGAAATAATGTCATAGGGTTTCAACACGCTTACATTTATTAATACAGTATATATCACCAATTATCAACAATCTGTAAGAACTTAAAAAGACAGAGAAGTCACAACTGAAGGGAGAGAAAGGGCAGTGGAGATAACACTATAACACCCAAGGTCGTGATGTGATATGAATCAAAGTATCTTAAGAGTTACTTCAAGAAATCTTTGGTAAAACCACTGAAATTAGTCATGATAAGTGTCTTGAATCTTAAGTGGTCAGCTTCTTTTGTAATACTCCGACAAATTTAATGTATCATTTTCAATACAAAGCATATACGAAGTCAATGGAAAATAATGAAAATATATAAAATTTAATTTTCAACTATTATGGTAATGACCTTAAACTTAGGAGTTAAACAATTGTCTCATATCCAATACAAAGTTCACTAACCTCATCTTATTAATGCATTGACCATAATAATTAAATGATGAGATCGCATGTGATGACCCCTAGTCACCTTAAGATCTTGCATTTTTCACTGTAATTAGTGATCTTTATATAAATTTTAACTTAAAATAATCTTCCACTTCTATAGTGGTTAGCAGTTTCAAAGTTAATTAAAAACGATTAATGAGCCGGTCCATTAAAGGAGCACTGTTTCATGTTTAATTATTGAAACAATTATTTAAAGGTTTTAGTGATAATGTACAATGCAAAAACCCACAAAAAAGGTGTAGAATATTTCCTTCCAACAAACCTAAAGATCATTTGTAACTACCACAGCATATCCTTTTTGAAACCGAGATATACTTAATAATAAACTTATGAAAAATGAAGATAAAAAAAATAACATTTTGACAGGTTACGTGCCATGCCTTAAAAACATGGTATATTATACAAATATTGACTGCTTTGAGGGGCATGGTTTAAATTATTTCCCCAAGGTGATCTCAAAACCAAAAATATGCCTGAAGCAAAGCTGAGGGCATATTCATGGTTTTGAGATCACCGAGGGGTAATAATTTAAACAATTTCCTGAACAAAAAGCAGTCAATATTCGTTTTATATACCGAATATAGATTTTGTCATCTGATTGGTTAAAGAATCATATTAGCACTTAAAACATCCGATGATATGCCTAATAGTCGCGCGCGTAAAGCTGGAGTTACACAGCGCAATATATTGAGCGGGCCTAGAGAAAAATATGCCCCGGGCCTAATTAACTCCAAGCCCTCACTTTTAACCAATCAAGAGGAGAGATGTATATTATATGAGAGAATATAATGTTCACTATCATAATTGAATTTCAATTTAGTGGCTAAAATTATTTTAGAACAGCTTTCGTGTTTCTTTTCTTACACTATTATTGTTTTCTCAAACCCTGATAACAATTGTTCTCAGGTTAGTGTTTTTCTAGCCATGTTATCAATTTCAACTAAAATTGGCAAATTTTACCTCAAAATTTGAAATTTTAAAGATGAATTTCATCTTTGGTTGCTCCTCATTTCCCATGCCCCAAAGAAAATTGATAATGGTGTCATTATTGCTAATCTTAAGCATTGCACTCCCCCTCCTTACTAGAGAGGAGGCTATTGACTTCACTAATGGAATATATTTTTCAAGCTTATTTATACAAAAGAACACAGGGTCAGTCACCTCTGTACAGGGTAAATTGCAGCAAACAGATGCTTCATCCCAGCTATCAATTACGTGACAAATGCTTCAAGTTTTTGTCATGTCAGTTTTGTTGTAAGAATGCAAAAAAGTAGTCATATTTTTTGTGTAGTAAAATATTGTTATATTATGATAATTCCAATATGTGTACAATAAAGGAAAAGGGGAAGGACCATATTTACACAAAAGCAACTGGGCCATAGTCCACTATTGTATTTATGTTGTGGGGATAGCTCAATTGCCTTTACAGCAAAAGTCTGTTACCTTCCCGGCATTGAAATATGGTATTAGAAACTATCAGCACTTTTAGTATTTCCGCACAAAAAAAATATTCAGCCATATCTTGAAAGCCCTTTATCCAACTTGCATCATTTCTTTTTGACAGTCTTTTTCAAATATATACACTGCCGCTCTAAAGTATTTCTGCACAAAACCTTTATTCAGCCATACCTCAAAAGGTGTTTATCCAATTTTCATAATTTTTGGACAGAGTCTATATTGTATAATTATCGAAGTAACTATTCCGGAATTGCATTCGCTGCATTTGAAATATGGCATGTAATGCATGTTACTAACTTTCGTCTGAACATAAAAAATCGAGTTTATATACATTTAAATGCGCATAACTTACAACCTGAAAATATTCTATCCTGTTATAAGGTAATAATGAGGTTATGAAAAATTGATTATTACTTACATAGTAATGAGATTTGTACTTGTGGTGTATTTGTATATGGTCCATGAAATCAGCCATTTTTATAGCAATGGAAGATCAAATATTAAAAGAAACATCGATTTATTCATATTGAATAGAGAAGTCACCAATATACAACCATGAATTTTTGATGATTGTTTATAAGCTTGCAGAAAAACTAAGCGTCGACAGTGTATTCGACACCAGAGGAGCACACGAGTTGTTGATATCTTGCTAAACGATACTATAAAGGTTTTCAACAATTGTTGTATATAAGTATATACCTGCTTGACTTTGGAAATACGACCCAACTCTATACCTATTTTTGATTCCAAAACCCATCCATACGTATACTAATTTTGACAAAAAAGCAACAAAATTTGAGCAAATTTGCCCAAATTTGGGCGCATTCACCTGCAACGACCCCCCCCCCTCATCACTATATCAAAATTGATGAAAAAACACATCAAAAGGCAGGTACAAGTACATATACCATGTCAATGTAAGTACCCCCTGGGACAGATCCCCCTGATTAAATGTCATCATCCTTATGCCTATCCATGCATTAAAGGTGCTTTAAGGGTGCTTGGTCACAAAACTCACCTTTAAAGGCTTCATTACACATTTTGCAAGGCTCCAGAATAAGTCCAGTTTTGTTAAAAAATATAAACAAGTTATGATTGAAAATTTATCAAATAAAAAGAAATTTGAAAATCTTTAAAATGGGAAATGCGAGGGAATGAGAACATAAATATTTTTTTATTTCACCTTATCTTAAAATCATGAGGTAAATATTAAGGGCTTGATTATTCTTGAACAATCTATGATCTCTATGAATTCAAATTTTTAGAGAAAACTATGCCCGGGGGTACTCAAATTTGGTTTTGGTAGGGGTGTGCCGCTGGGAAATTTCAAGAACCACCCATGAATATACCAATCTTGAAGAAAAAAGGGACACATCCATATACCAAATGCCAAAAATATTAAGTCTAATTTGTTCAAGAAATTAAACTTTTCTGTGAAAAAATACGCTAATTTGGCTTGAATCTCCGGATTTTTGTTTGAAACTTACAAAAATCAAAAATTTGCGCCATTTTGGCGCACATTTTAGAAAATTTTGAAAAACAGACCCATCAAAATACCACATTTTTGAAGAAAAAGGACCAATTAGCATACCAGACAGCTTGATTTTGCCACCCAAATTTGCGGCACATCCCCGTAATCACTTTTGTACTAAGTACACCCCCCGGAAACTGTGAATGCTAAAATCGTCTTATAGTTTGCACATAGTTGTCTTTTATTTTGTTGATCACAGATTGTGACGTATGTATATCTTAAGTAAACCCCTTCCCTTAGATGTATTGACAAAAGAACAAAGGGTCAATATCCTGTAGATGAGTAGATCCCATTGACTCATCATATCATAAATTGCCTTCAAGTAATCTTATGCATAGCGATATAAAAATATGTAAAAATATACTGCCATGATAAAACTCACAGGCAACTTCCAACTGATTTGCAGATATCTGGTTAAAACTATTGCCCTAAAATAGTCTTGAACAAGCTACGAAATGTTTGATGCTACAAGTCTTTGTTACTATATGAGTGGTGCTCTGGCAAAATGAGCGGAAAGTCGCGATTGAAGATTTTGAAAAAATGGCTGCTAAAGTAAAAATATGATGAAAAGATCAAATTTTGTTTTTTGACAAAAAACACATAAATGCATAAGTGTTAACCTATAACTTGCGTTTTGAAGGTCAATAAGACCGGGAAGTGCAATTATTCACGGGTAATTGATCGCGTTTTGCTATTATACACTGTAGTAATCAGTATTCAGTAACTTTAAAATTGATTTGCGACGATGTTTTACTGCCAGATTTTGAGTGGACCGTCTTGTATTTCATTCCCTAGATGAAAATTGTAGAAAGAAAGCATGACATATTTATATCATTTGAAAGCAGAGATTATAGAAAATTAAAATATGCCATAAACTCAATTTTGAAATCATGACTTTCCGCTCATTTTGCCAGAGCACCACTCATATTTCCAATTCATTTTTTAGGATTGGTGTTGTACTCCATCAAATGTTTGGCATCACATACAATAAGTAATGGTGTATTGATTTTTCATCACCAAGTCTCCGTTATTATTAGGAAATACATTGGAATTATATATTAGATTATACAGGGTGTCCAAAAATAAACTCCCCCTTTTTAAATGCTTATAACTTTAAAACCAGGATTCGCATGGCAACTATAGACATATGTATTAATAGAGGAAACTTGTAGAATTAATTTGGTACCAAACATGATATAATTGCCACTTTTGAAAATCATTTTCTACGTAAATTACGTCAAACGTAAAAAGCCTACTTTATACTGAGAATAAAAACAAATGTGCGCGTCACATGTAGAGGAGGGAACAATCTTTAAAGACAGAAGAATCATTCATGATCATTTTAATGACCAATTCAGCGAAAGAGCTTTAACAATGTTAATACAAAGATTTTTGATTGTGGTTTTGTCTTAATAATTACATAATGCTCATTAAAATGTTTTTAATTTGTCAAAGCGTAATTCTCGCATCATGCTCATCTTTAAATGGTACACAACAGCAGTACTCCTTATTACACATTCAAAGTTACACTCACAGGGACATTGCAAATTACTTCCTTCTTACCCAGATTAAGCTGCCTAGTATTTTAGAATTCTAGATGGCCTCCTTGCAGATTTCAAAAAAAATCTTTTACTCTAACGACAAAGCTCTGGACGTTTGTGCATGCGTTCTTCTTGATCTTCCTGTTTTTACTGATGATGTTCTGTTTCAGGTCAGGAATAGTCCATGGTGTTGGGATATACTGTTCTTCATATAACCCAAAAAAGTATTCGAGCGGACTTAAATCATGGGAGTGAATGGGCCAATGTTTCTTTGTCTTGAGCAATATGATTGTTCATGAAAAGGTTAATTAAAAAGCCATTCGCAACCGTTTAGCTGTGTGAGGCCTCATGTCGTCATAGTGAAGTTGCAGAAGACTATTAACACTGTATGGTATATTGGCTCAACCACTTTGAACTTTCAGACCTTCGTGCTATCTTAGAAGTTCACTGATTGCATAATGTTTGGTATCAAAAGAATTCTACAAGTTTCCTCTATCAATACACATGTCTATAGTTGCCATGCGAATCCTGGTTCTAAAGTTATAAGCATTTAAAAATGGGGAGTTAATTTTTGGACACCCTGTACGATATCAAAGACTTGTTTGCCCCAAATATTTGGTAGCTAATAAGTATGTCCAGACCCTCAACCCTGAGCTAACTATATTGAGGGTTACCCTGTAACAGTACTGCCCTGTAAGCTGACTATCAAAGGTTAAAGAGCTAACTATTGATTGTAAACCCAGGAGCTTACAACTGATGTTAAACCTGCAGCTAATTATCTGCTTGTCTAATATATGTTCTTTGTTTTAACCACAATTTGTGGTATAGACATGATAAAGATTTTTATATTGTAAGCATTCCATTCACAAATCCATTGTATGGGCGGATCCAAAAATCAATTGCATTCATTTTTGGTCTCAACAATGTGATGAAAGCTAACATAATCATGTAGTTGATAGACTCCTTGGAAGTTTTTCATTCCAGCAGTAATCATACACGTAAGAGTCATCAACGCATTTATTTTGAAATCCACTCAAGAAGGATTTAAAGTAGATTGTCTAGCATTTCTTTGTTTTATCTATACGAGAGTTTATTGAACTGCATCATTACGATGCTAGAAATAAATTGATTGATAGGTGATCTAAAGACAGCTTGTTTGATTGTTTTTCTTTCTTAAAGGGGCATTGCTCTTTCTTAAAGGTGCATTGCTCTTTCTTAAAGGTGCAATGCTCTTTCTTAAAGGTGCATTGATGAACATCTGACAAGATTAAGCTGGGTTAAAATTTAATAATTCCTACAAAGTCCGAGTATAGTCAGTGAAATCAAGAACCATTCTCGATTATGGAATAACCTACATCAACATACATACATACATACATGGCAGTCAGTGAAAAATTGCCACCCATTCAAAATTCAAACTTTTGCCTTGACATTGCTGTATAGATAGACTTGCATACAAGTGTGTTTATACCTGTATATATTTTTAACTTTTTGTTTGAATTTTACGATTTTTGAAAGCCTTAATCTGAAAAATATCATTCTGAGACTTTGGAAAAACTCACCGAATCTTGCAGTACCTATGAGGTAGCTGTATCACATGTGAGTTTCTACTCATATCAGTTCGGCGGAACTCACAATTTGAATACGTATCTGAATTTGGATATCCACGTACATTTTGTATCCAAATTGTGATACCCGTATCAGAATAAGGATATGGAGGGGTACCTGAATTCTGATTCACCTGTCGTGGTGCAGGAAACAAATTAATTCGGATACGGGTATCAGAATTTGGATACGGAGTATCTAAATTCGGATACGTATCCGAATTGTGAGTTCCGCTGAACTGATATTGAAGTGAAAAACAACGAAATAAAACAGCTTTGAGAAGTGCCTTGTAAGACCAAATTAATCATTGTTTTTCACTTGTGTCAGGCAAATCATTTTGATTGGACAGGCTCATTTCTACTATAAATATACACACACACATGATTTTCCACGAGGTATTATTAAATCCAAACCCACCTGAATCTCACAGAAACGCCTTAGTTCAAATACATCATAAACTGGAGTTATCAATGATTCTAAAGTCTCTGATCTGATCTGACTGCCTGGTGACTTGCCAAAATAACGGATTGAATCTGTGACGAAACCATTCATTTAATATATGCAGATTTCCAAGGAGACGTATGTAAACATGTTAAGGGAGGTAATCTGAAACCCCAATAAATCTCATTAAGAAAATTTCATAAGTCTATATATGTCATAGTCCAGAGTTGGGTATGATCACAAAATTAATGGCAAGGTGACTTCCCATATTGAATGTGGGATTGGGGTGCACAGTTTACATGTTCAAATCTGGGCAAAAACATCCGTTTTAGCCATGCAGATTTCGGAGGAGTTAATCAACGAAAACCGTGAAAAAAGTTTAAGGGTTACTAAATGACAATCCATGACGAGCTGAGAGGAAAGTGAAATCTTATGATTTCCAGATTTTAAATTTTAATAGCAGTTAAAAGCTGAAAAAAATTGAAATTATGAATTATAGGCCATAACATTTGGAAAATACACCTACAAATACTACCCATAAAAACGAAAAAGTTGATTTCAAAACGAGAGTGACTTCTTATCTTTCTTTTAAGGGAAAATTGACATGAAACTATCAAAATGACCTCTAAAACAAAACACGAACTAATTAAGTAAAGTGATCAGAGACATATTTATTCGTAGTTCTCTCAAAATATAATGAGCAGTTGAAAGTCACTTCCTAATAATACTGCAAAAAATAGGTTTACAATGCTTGTATTTAAAAGTGTCATACCTTTTATAGCAATGTGCATGTAAAAAATATACTAAAACACATAATAATAATACAATATCTAACTGCTGATAAAAATCAAGATGATCGTTCAAATCTTTTTATCTAAAACATAATTTAAAAAAAAGTTTTGTAAAACAGAGAAACAGGTCATGATGTATACTTGAAAACTTGATATGAAACTGGGATTGTCCATCTGTCAAATGTGAAAACTTTTTTTATTTTTGGTGAATATGGCCTCAGCTCTGTATAGAGAATAAAACATTGATTTGTATTGTATCATGATACATCTTCACGTTGTACAACAAGGAAAACTTCAAATTGCAACTTTTCCAAAATGACCAACGGAAATTCAAGTTAACATAACTTTATCATCTTTTGTCAACAAAATATCAAATCAAAGTTAATGTTCAAGCATGTAAAATGACATGTATCACCTTAAGGCCATGTCACACATCACCGTACCGTGCGAATAACGTACTAATAACGTACACTGGTTTGGTAATCTATTACATGTATTTCAATGACCAAACCAGTGTACGTTATTAGTTCCTTATTCGTACGTTTCGGGATGTGTGACACAGCCCTTACCCAGACAATGTTGATGTTAAAATTATAGCATTTCTTCTTCAGTGTTTTTATACTCTTTTTAACCTTTATGCTTATATTAGCTAATTTTAAAGGGTGTTGTCTGTGTCCCCATGCACATTTGTGACTGGTCCAAAGTTTTTGCTCATATAATTTAATCATTTGAAAGTCTTTTGATCCATCAGTATATGGTAGTAAATCAAAGGGGCAATTCATGATCTACCTTACATCCCCAAGGTCACATCTATCAAAATCCATTTTTTTGGCTAATAAGAATCCTTGACCAATATATGTTACAAAGCTAAAACCACTGTTGCAAATCTATTTAAATTCCTGAGAAAATAAAAAAAATGTGTCATTTTCTAATTATTGTCGGGGCCCCACACAATAATTACAACACAGTAGCCTATGAGGCTATGGAGATTTTTAAAACACTCTGAAGCTCCTAACTTGAAAACAGTAAGTTTGAATTAAGTGATATTTTCAGAATGCCTTTATTTTGTGTTCATCTTTCTATCTACGTAGAAAAGAGATTAGGTTATAATTAGATCACAATCATGAATTGCACCTTTAATATGTACGCATAAAAACCCATTGACTTCTTGGGCAAAATAAACTTCCAACATCTTTGGGGTGAAATACTTAGTGGTAAGGGACACTGTCACTAACAAAAAGTATTCTAACTTTATCTTGTCACCAGACCAGTTCCACATCCGGATAAAGCTTGTTTATGACAAATTATATACTAAGGCCTTGGGGAAACTACACTTACGATAGCTTATAATTAAGTTACAATTGTCCTGTGATAATTGAAATGAGCCTGTTTCTTTAAAGCATGGAGTCTCTATGAATTTTGTATACAACTTGGTTAATGAATAAAATTTCAGTATCTTATCATTTTTCGACTAGTTATTGCATTCAATATCACAAGTCGGATTGCAGGCAAGTCTTATCTTGTTGTTAGTTAGCATCAAGGAATTTAAAAAGGGGAATCTGTACTTGCCGCCATTTGATTTCCCCGCCGAGTAAATCCTATGGGACGGCAGCCATCTTGGATTGTCGATCATGGTGGGTAAGTTATTATAACTACAGCACTTTGGGTTCCGCATGCCTCATTTCGAGAGTCTTGATGGGGCAAAACTCAGAATATATCCAGAGGTACAATAACTCTGCTCCATGAGCAACACAAGATGGCAGCATATCCCAATTCGCATACAACACCAGTGTGCCCATCTCATTAACTCTACACTTTTTCTAACAAGTCCTGTAAAGAAAATACCTTATAGATACTATAAGCAGGGTATGCATGTTAGTGAGATTTATGAAGCTCCAGCCATGACTCATCTTGTACCAAGTACCATATGATGGAACTAAGGGGCATTGGAGGCAGGCATTTTAAGAGTTCATTGATGCAAACCCCCAAATTTTCAATCTGATAACATTTGTTTATCAATTGCTTAAATTTAAATTTGTAAAGCTTCTCTAAATGAAAATGTTAAACAAATTCCATGACTGTTTTGTTTAAAAAATAAATTCGAAGTACACTTGATAGGCTTTGCTCATAAATATGCCACTGTATCTTGTAAAAACAAAACATTGACAATAAGACCTGGTTACCTCCTTACTTTATGATCGCACCAATCAAACTGCTGTATTACCAGCTACTACCTCTTGGGCCAATGCTGTTTTCTGTAACAAAATGAGAATGCAAAAATACAATGAATTTTACTTGGCCAGTAAAACTCAAAATTTCAATATACTTCCGACATCAAAATTTATTTTGGACTAGCAAAAAATTGATATACTGTAAAACATGAAAATTTTGCGGCATCAACATTTCGCGAATTGACAAACTATGACATTTTTGCGGCATTAAAATTTCGCGAATCACCAAATTGCATGATTGATGAATGGGTGACAAATTCAGCAACCTTGTTTCACTCTTTTTATTGGCGTTTTTCAAACAGATTAACATGATTTCAAAACACATACCTACCAGTTTAAATGATTATTTTCTTGATGCATGAAATAAAAAAGTTACTAAAATAAAAGGTACCTTGGGAACTTGCTGAGTAGCTCTAAATTATTTACACAAACAAGCATGAGTTTTGTTTATGCTAAGACCGATCGCGACTGTAAACAGTGCAATGAACTGAATGGGTTTGACTTCCGGGTCAAAAGGCAGTGATGTTATGACGTAATTGTCATCATCGGGTCAGTCAGCTGTTTATGGGATCGGGATATAGCAATTGAGGTGGAAAAATAAACATCGGAATTTGGCTTTGTTTAATTATGTTTATAGAACAAAAATAAAACAAATTTACACAGTGTAACAATGTTTTGGCTGGGTCTCTGAGCCGAGGTAAGCTTATGTTGCCTTGGCAAGCAAAAAAATATTGGTGACCTCGATTTCACTAACATTACGATGCATCACAGCTAGCGAAGGGTTTAGCTCGTAACTACAACTAGACTTCACAAAGATGTGAAAACCCTTAGTAACTGTTCACTGCATCGTAAGGTATATTAATTATGCATTAAAAAAATCAAACCCTTTGTTAATATTGCATGGGGTCAAGAGGTGGTCTTAGCTAACGATGGGTTCTGGTCTTACGATGGGTTAACGATGCATTTTAACTTTAGTGAAATCGACCCCTGGTCACTTGTGATAAAGATGTCAATCAAGATGGCGGAAGCTTATATTTTATCATTGTAGATTTGCCACATAAAAACTATATATATATATATATATATACACTACATTTCTAGTCTCGTAAATATCATAATAAAACCACAAGAAGCAATACTCGTAAATTGGTATTTGCTTGCAATTTTGACAATAATTCATCTCAGCCCATACACATTAATCAAATTGATGGTTTGATGGTTCAAATTCAGAAGCACGACCCAGAGCTGTACCTACCCGCCACGACTGCCTTTTCTTCCACTGCCTCCCTGACCATATACTACACTGCGTACACCTGATGAAGGATGGTTCTTGGATTTTGATGGACCCTGAAAAAGAAAAATAGACAATTTTGACACAAAAGAAAACACTAACTAGATACTCGATACTCAACAGCTTTGTTCAATTACTGAAAAAGTTATTTGTTCTTTTGTTCTTTTCTGCAAATTTGTTGCAATGGCATCATTTTTTTCAAATTTGCATTCTCATATCTTTTGATTGAATAAGAAAATGATACGACAAGCATGACAACATACAAATGGTACGCTCAGTACCCCTTTTTATTTGTTCACGGTAAATCTGTCTGAAAAACTGAAATGAATTATTTTATAAGTGACAACTATATGCAATAATGTATTATGTAGAAGCTCCAGGACTACTTCGACAACTGCTTCCCGAACATCTACTGCTGGATCCCTGTCTTAGATGCTCAGTCTAAATACCCCATTCAAACTCGGTTAGTCACAAGAGATCTATTGTTCCATCAGCAGCTCGCATCTGGAATTCTCTACCAGAATGCATTCCATAAAAAAAAGAGGTGAACCGCTATCTTGGGAAAGAAATTTAAAGATTAATGCATGCTCATTAAGATATGCTGTTTCTTCACTTTTCTGTCAGAAACATCAATCTGAAGGGATTTAATTTCCTTTAAATAAAAAAGCCCAGGTATTTCCTTTAACTTTCAAATATATATTCATCAATTACGTTGAACTACATAACACATCAATAAAACCTGCATAGCTCATCTCCAGCCTTAGGCCACAAACTTATTGAACCTCTGTCGTATACTCTGAAGCCAACTTAAATGTTGCAAAGACTCACCTTCTTTTTCTGGCTATTTTCTAACAGATCTGCATAGAATTTAGCTTTATTCTGTCCCTTGGATTGCTTCAAAGAACCTGCAGGATTCGGGAAACACAATATTTG
>JXSR01S000004.1:32466-45346 GCA_000969725.1 Ophiothrix spiculata
TTATTTACACAAACAAGCATGAGTTTTGTTTATGCTAAGACCGATCGCGACTGTAAACAGTGCAATGAACTGAATGGGTTTGACTTCCGGGTCAAAAGGCAGTGATGTTATGACGTAATTGTCATCATCGGGTCAGTCAGCTGTTTATGGGATCGGGATATAGCAATTGAGGTGGAAAAATAAACATCGGAATTTGGCTTTGTTTAATTATGTTTATAGAACAAAAATAAAACAAATTTACACAGTGTAACAATGTTTTGGCTGGGTCTCTGAGCCGAGGTAAGCTTATGTTGCCTTGGCAAGCAAAAAAATATTGGTGACCTCGATTTCACTAACATTACGATGCATCACAGCTAGCGAAGGGTTTAGCTCGTAACTACAACTAGACTTCACAAAGATGTGAAAACCCTTAGTAACTGTTCACTGCATCGTAAGGTATATTAATTATGCATTAAAAAAATCAAACCCTTTGTTAATATTGCATGGGGTCAAGAGGTGGTCTTAGCTAAC
Source organism: Ophiothrix spiculata (assembly GCA_000969725.1). NCBI lineage: Eukaryota > Metazoa > Echinodermata > Ophiuroidea > Amphilepidida > Ophiotrichidae > Ophiothrix > Ophiothrix spiculata. The sequence goes on from JXSR01S000004.1 coordinate 32,977, forward strand.
GATGGGTTCTGGTCTTACGATGGGTTAACGATGCATTTTAACTTTAGTGAAATCGACCCCTGGTCACTTGTGATAAAGATGTCAATCAAGATGGCGGAAGCTTATATTTTATCATTGTAGATTTGCCACATAAAAACTATATATATATATATATATATACACTACATTTCTAGTCTCGTAAATATCATAATAAAACCACAAGAAGCAATACTCGTAAATTGGTATTTGCTTGCAATTTTGACAATAATTCATCTCAGCCCATACACATTAATCAAATTGATGGTTTGATGGTTCAAATTCAGAAGCACGACCCAGAGCTGTACCTACCCGCCACGACTGCCTTTTCTTCCACTGCCTCCCTGACCATATACTACACTGCGTACACCTGATGAAGGATGGTTCTTGGATTTTGATGGACCCTGAAAAAGAAAAATAGACAATTTTGACACAAAAGAAAACACTAACTAGATACTCGATACTCAACAGCTTTGTTCAATTACTGAAAAAGTTATTTGTTCTTTTGTTCTTTTCTGCAAATTTGTTGCAATGGCATCATTTTTTTCAAATTTGCATTCTCATATCTTTTGATTGAATAAGAAAATGATACGACAAGCATGACAACATACAAATGGTACGCTCAGTACCCCTTTTTATTTGTTCACGGTAAATCTGTCTGAAAAACTGAAATGAATTATTTTATAAGTGACAACTATATGCAATAATGTATTATGTAGAAGCTCCAGGACTACTTCGACAACTGCTTCCCGAACATCTACTGCTGGATCCCTGTCTTAGATGCTCAGTCTAAATACCCCATTCAAACTCGGTTAGTCACAAGAGATCTATTGTTCCATCAGCAGCTCGCATCTGGAATTCTCTACCAGAATGCATTCCATAAAAAAAAGAGGTGAACCGCTATCTTGGGAAAGAAATTTAAAGATTAATGCATGCTCATTAAGATGTGCTGTTTCTTCACTTTTCTGTCAGAAACATCAATCTGAAGGGATTTAATTTCCTTTAAATAAAAAAGCCCAGGTATTTCCTTTAACTTTCAAATATATATTCATCAATTACGTTGAACTACATAACACATCAATAAAACCTGCATAGCTCATCTCCAGCCTTAGGCCACAAACTTATTGAACCTCTGTCGTATACTCTGAAGCCAACTTAAATGTTGCAAAGACTCACCTTCTTTTTCTGGCTATTTTCTAACAGATCTGCATAGAATTTAGCTTTATTCTGTCCCTTGGATTGCTTCAAAGAACCTGCAGGATTCGGGAAACACAATATTTGATTAATTCATATATACAAACGTAAACAGTTGCGTTATTTAATTTCCGAAAATCATGAACAACAGAACCTAAACATTGTGTAATGCGGATCAGTGTTCCCTCTAAGGTGTTTGGTCTAGTGCTAATTCGACCAATTTTGAAAAAGTTGAAGAGGTGCTTACGCCAACATCATAAGCTGTGGCTGAAAATTGGCTAAATAAAGCTAAAAAATATCTGTCTCACACATTTTCAGAACCCTGTTGCACTAATTTTCACTGCTCCTGCGCCATAAGGCCTGAGCAGGAACACTGATGCGGATAGCGGGCAAACTTATCACCGTGCATAACATGAAAGCTTGATCATATCACACATACACTAAGAGCATGAAAGACTGATAATTTCTCACAAATGCTAAGTCAAACTACAAATCAATTAGGTAAGCATTCTCAAGATCCTATTTGTAGGATATTTAATCATTTCAATTATAGTGTCTAATGGATGAACGTATCCACTGGTCCTGCTGTTTTACCAATTTTAATTCAGAATTGTAAAATCAGTAAAAACTTTGTGTAGACATTTCAGTAAAAATGCTTTATTTATTAACTAGTTTAAAGAAGGTGATTGGACAAAAGATTTCACACCAAACAACATTAACGAGACAACTTATAGTCATAATTCTTCATTTAAAACTGCTGTTACTCAAATCTAATTTTGAACCAAATCTTATAAAATTGCTTTACCACTCACCTTCAAAGACCTGTGTATTAGCTTTACTATAATCATATGCCTCAAAATCTGCTGGACCAGGAGGTCTTGATTCTGACGATTCTTCAACTCGCTTTTTCTTTGGCTGTCCAGTCATTTGGGCTTCATGACTTGGTTTTCTTTTCTTTGGGAAACCCTGTATGCAAAAACAAGAAAAAGGAAATCATACTGAAGTCCTGGGGCATCATCTCCCATATCTCTCATCCAAAAAGTTGGGTCCAACTGTGTCCATCTCATTTCAGATACGACACTAAGGCTGGTATCGGCAAGCACTGTTTATTGGTCAAATAGGGTAAGTAAATTTTGACTACTTCCCCACGGATGTGTGAACACCAAGTAAACCCACATGGGAATGCACTTACACGTTATGATATGATAAAATGGATTTATTAGGTGCTTTTGCAGAAAAGATCAAGGCCGCTTATATATTAAAAAACATTTAATTTTACATACAAAAAATATAATCAAATTACATAGTGCTTGTTCTTACAAAATACAAACTACTGAACTAGCAAGAAAAGGAGGACCGCTATGTAGGCCTGGGACTAAAACCAGGGTACTCGCCCATCATGAGCTTACCCGGGTACAACATCTGCCAATCGATTACCCACCCAGGACAATAAAATCATAGAATTTGGAACCAATAAATTGTGTTCAAAAATTCATGATAAAATCATCATCTGATCGAAGTAAACATGATCAATCACCAAAAACAATCGGCGAAAAATCCAAATTTTTTGTGTAATTGAGACATCATATGGTCGTAGTAGACCCGTCAAACTTCCCATTCTAACACTGTAAATGCTCAATTAAATCAATACGGTCGGGTACCAAACCGGAAAATAAGTCGGGTACCCGGGTAGCAAATTACCCGGAAAGTCCCAGGCCACCCGCTATGTATGTTCTAAACATACGTGGGTAAGTAGTAAAGACTTCCACATTGTATTACCACATGGCTTATGGCAAAATACTGAATTTGTTTTGTTAATTTTTAAATGTATTTCAAAGTTAAATTGTGGCTTTTTAGCGGTGCAGTAAAGCAAATACAACATGGCTTATTTTGGGGAAGTATTGCAAAATACTGCCCCTTGGTGTTGGATGATTGAGACTTCTCCCGCTAAGCTTGACCGTCCAATATCTCAGTATTTTGCAATACTTCCCCTCAAACCATGTTGTATTTGTATGTATACTTCTATGCCGGGAGGCATCCATCACCCTTGGGTTAGTATTTTACACTACTTCCCATGAATACACATCGTATTTGTATACTGCAAATTTTGAAGGTTGTGTGTTTTCAAATTATGGTAAAAATCAAAAATGTGCTTAAGCAGAGTTATCAGATCAGAGGCAACTTTAAATTACAAAATGCCGCAATTCAGAAACTCCTCTGACATTCCTATATCAAAAATGCCTAGTTTCTCGTGAAATTTCCATTGTCTGGCATCACAATCTAATGTCAATCTATTGGGTGGGTGCTGTCTTGGCAGCAATACGATGCATACAGGTATTAAAATACATCACAGAGTTGTTCATCACAAATCAACAACGATGCATCCATGTATTTTTATCTTGAGAGGGGTGGATTTAGCCATCAGAGTGTGATAAAAATACACCAACACATCGGATGCGGACTTGTTGATTTGCAATGAATAACTCTGTAGCATGTTTGAATACCTTTGAACAATGAAAATCTTCCTGAAAACGTATGAATTAAATTTTAAATGTTTTCAATTTAACAGATAGGCCTACTCATCTTTATAAAAATATTTAGCATATCTGAAGCAAAGTGCCAATTTGTGAATGTTTGCTGATTTGACGTTATCAATTTTCCCAAGCACTGGGCTTTTGCGTGTACTATAAGTGCCTGACGCGCGATGATCAGTGCGTAAACGCAATTCCGTAAACACTGTGCCATGCGTGACGCGCTAATTTGAATATAAACCGTGGAATCATCACGAATCAACAAAGGTACAATCCTGTATAAAGAGATACAGTGAGTTGTTGAAATAGGTATTCAAACACACCACAGAGTTGTTCATTACAAATCAACAACAATACATCAATGCGTCTGTGCATTTTTATCGTGAGAGGGTGGATTTAGCCACCAGAGTGTGATAAAAATACACCAACACATCGGATGCAGAGTTGTTGATTTGTGATGAACAACTCTATAGCATGTTTGAATACCTTTCAACAATGAAAATCTTCCTGAAAACGTATCTGCAGAGAATGAAATTAAATTCTAAATGTTCTGAGTTTAACAGATACCTATCTTCCTAAAATATTTAGCAGAATTTGAAGCAAAATGCCAGTTTGTCAATGCTTGTTGCTTTGCTGTTTTCAATTGTTCCCAAGCACCAAGAACTCAAGCAGTCACTTCTGCTGATCGATCTATTTCATGCTATGGTCCTAAGAAATGGAATCCTCTTCCGGACTACATCATGAATGCAAAGACTGTTAATGCATTTAAGAAACTGTTAAAGACTTATCTATTTAATCAAGTGTATGATGTTTAATTTTCCATGTTTCTGTCATTAGCGCCTTTGAACAAAATGTCTTTTTGATTTTGGCACTATACAAATTTTCTTTGATTGATTGACCAGGCTTCAACGTGCGATGAACAGTGCGCCGACATATGCGTACTGCATAATGCACTTTTACAAATGCTGTGCTGTGCATGATGCACTTATTTGAATACCAACTGTGGGTTCATCACAAACCAACAACCCTGTACGCTCGATCCTGTATAAGGAGATACGATGAGTTGTTGAAATACAAATCTCCTGTCTATGATGAATTTGGGTTATTTTCTTGATTTTCTGCTGTTGGACGATTATGGTAATTAAATAAGTTGGAAAAAAAGGAGTTTCCTAAATACTGTACTTACCTGCTGCCTTAATGGAACATCCTCATCATCTTCATCTATTGTAATCTCTTCTTCATTGCTTGTACTAGCAGTGTCTGGTTTAACCCATTTTCTGTGAGGGGATGGTTGGACAGGCGGAGCTGAAGGCACTTTCTTCTTTGGTTCTGTGGGTGGTTTTAACTTCCACACTACTTCCATGGGCTTCACAGGGAAAATACAACATAACAACATAAGAATGTTGCATCCAAAGCAGGTCATCTTATGAGGCAAAATACTAGATTAATTGGCAAATACACATTCATTTTGAAAATCTCCATATACAAAATCATTAATCATTTAAATTTTTCCTCATAAATGTCAATTTGAACTGTCTGACTTTGTCCTCAAGCACATGCTTCTTCCCTCTGTAATACTTGGCAAACTTTCTCCAACACATGGCATATAATAGATATAGAATGAAGATACATTAAAGGTTTGGGACGTAGTACATTAAGGTCTGGTATGAAGTCCATTAGAACTTCTCTAAATAAGGCCTAACAAAATTGTTTGATTGGCATAACCCGACTGACCCTAATTTTACCACCGACCCTAGATATTTTAATTTTTTTGAACATGGTAAAATTCCTCCAAATCCCAAATTTGATGGGAATCGATTCATGGGAGCCCAAGATATGGCTTGCAGGACATTCAAAATGACAAATAAAAGATGTGTTACAGAAAGATGTGAAGATGTTTTTGTATATGTGCCATATATTTTGTGTTCTTGTATGTGAAACATTATAGACTTAGAAAAAAAAATTATAAAAAAAAAAAAAAAAAAAATCCGATCTACATACCCTATTTTTTTTTCTATGTTACTCCAATCAAACAATCAATTTTTTTGGGCCTAAATGTCCTTCTAAATGTTGTAAAACATCATCTTACATGACATTCCCTTCAAATAAAACACCTTTTGTGCAAATAACTGGTGTACTTATAAATAACTAGGCGTTTTTTAGCCAAAATAAACAAATTTGTCTGAAAAAATATGTGCGCTATGCGCGTGTCAAAATTTTCTTCGACATTTTTTGTCTTGCCTCTCGTTTGCCCCTGCACTGGAAAAATGAAACATATTAAATTGAATACTTAAGTGTACTCACATTGGATGGAACCATCTGAGGAGCTATCTTGTGGCCAGTGGGGCTACCAAAACTAATCTTATCGGCTCCTAGTAGTGACGACGAGATCTGACTTGGCTTAGCACATGGTAAGTACTGCAAACAAATGAAAGAGACATATTATAAGGCAAAGTAAACATAGAGGCGCTATCTTCTGGCCAGTGGGGCTACCAAAACTAATCTTATCGGCTCCTAGCAGTGACGACAAGATTTGACTTGGTTTGGCACATGGTAAGTACTGCAAACAAAAGACATATTATAAGGCAAAATAAACATAGAGGAGCTATCTTCTGGCCAGTGGGGCTACCAAAACTAAGCTAAACATCCGACTGGATCAGCTAGTATCACAACAAACCACTGATGAAGATAGTAGACATGTCTGTCGAAACCATCTGGAAAACGTGAGTTTTCTTTCTGCAATTTTCTAATGAAAATTTTAATCATAACAATCCTAGAGGCTGGTGCAGGACCTGATATTAAGCTAACAGTGGTATTGGCTCAGCAAACCACACATTGAGTCCTACAAAGTCAGGGTAAAGAGTACTGTTATAAATCTCCTGCATCTAATTTTGAATCCTGTGTATATGATAATGATGTTACCCACCCTTTCAAATGGATTGGCTAGAGATGCCTTGATGGATGCGGCTTTCTTCCGAGCAGCACTCATCCTCTCTGGACTGGCTGTCATCTTATTGTCTGATGACAAAAACAGCTTGATGATAGGACTCGCTGTCTTGACTTCTGGTATTCTAATAATGGTCGGAGTCCCAAATAGGGCAGATGAGGTTGCTATGGGAACTGGTTCTGTAAAGAAAGAATTACGCACGCATGAGAATGAGATAAGCAAGTTTTGCAAATGACTGCTTCAATGATTTAAAAAAAAGTCTTATTTGCAGGAAATCTTGCCAATTTTGACAAACATTTTGCAGGAATTCCTGAAAAATCAGGAAGACTCGTGGCTGATTAAGCGATACACTGAATGTTTTATTTTGCTTCAGAGAAGTAAATTTCACAGACCGATCATGTAAAGCAGTATTTGTGCGGTGCTCTACAGACTCCCTATACTCAAAGTTTATTTGGCAAAACTCAAGACCAGAAATTACTGGAATTGAGTCCCATGACTGACCACGCCATTACATGGGGCAGTATGGCAGTCTAGTATCTCCCCTTAATGTGTTTTTCATTTCATTTTCTGCCAAAACCAAAACAACACTTGTAGGATATTCATATTGCCATTAAACTGCTTTAATCTCATTTCCCATTGACTATACATATCCTTCAAATCTCTTGTGACCTATCCAAAGTTTTCCTGTTGGTTAGTTGGTATTTGTTTCTCATATGGATTTACTTCTTGCAATGTTACATTTGAAATTGACAGATATTTGCATTTTACCTTACGCCTACAAAACACTTGTTAGACCTCTCGTCGAGTATTCGTCCACTGTATGGGTTCCGCATACCAAAGTTAATATCAAGCGGATTGAAATGATTCAACAATCAATCAATCAATCACTAAAACTTATAGGGCGCCTAAATCAAAAACATTGTTCAAAGGCGCCTTGGCACATGGAAATAACTACTGTCCATACGCTACATTAAAAAGGTGAGATTTCAACAGTCTTCTGAAAATTGTGATAGAGTTTGCATTCCGGATATTGGCAGGGAGTTGATTCCAAATATGAGGAGCATAACTTAAGAAAGAACGTGAGGCGAAAGTAACATGAGAAGTCCTTGGTTCAAATAGACGAGCTGCAGAAGAAGAACGAAGAGGGGCAAGATTTTATAAAAACGATTACAAGTCCAAGTCTAAAGGTTGTGTAACAAAAATGATCAATGAACTGGACTGGCCCCTACTATCAACTAGGAGGAAATCTCGCTGCCTTATAGTCCTTCACAAAGCCATCCACGGTCACCTGTCCCTGCCAGTTGGAAATCTCCAACCGTCCCAAAGGCCCTCACAGCACCACAACTCATGCGCATTTAATATTATTGCCACGTCCAAAGACTGTTACAAGTTTTCTCTTTACCCAAGAACTATAAATGATTGGAACATTCTACCTAATAACATTGTCTCAATAACTGACTCAAATTTATTAAAGCAGGAACTAGAAAACCACATGTACCAAAGCAACAACCAGCAAGATTAAACAAGCAACTTCAACACATGCGCACAATCCTGGCCGTTTTACTCCTTCAGGAGTGTTGAACAGTATATATTCAAGATCAAGACTTCCTAGCTAGGTAGTACTGCTCTCTCTCTCTTCTTGTAGCACTGACGTAACATGTACACAAAAAGTCTAAAGATTCTAAAGAAGTGACTGTTTTTGCTTTAAATGTCACCGTTTTGGATTTGGCACATGCTGGCATCATAACTTACCCCCTGCTAACTTCTCCTTTGTGTCTTGTGACACTGACGTGTCATGTGGACAAAGAGTCAGCGATTCTAACGGATTGACTACTTGGACTGCGCCGTTTTGGATTTGGCCAATGTTGGCATCATAACTTACCCCCTCCTAACTTCTCCTTTGTTTCTTGTAACACTGACGTGTCATGTGGACAAAGAGTCAGCGACTCTAATGGATTGACTACTTGGACTGCAAATTTTGCTGTTCCGGATTTGGCAGCTGATGTTGGCGTTTTAACTTCTTTGGATGGAGTTGACTGTGACTAAAAGAAAATCAAGAAAATCACAATTCATTTGGGTAGAAAAAACCTTCTTAAACGTAAATAGTTTTACCGGGAAGTGTAAAGTGAAGCCCTAATTTCAGAAATATTTCTTGCTTTGTGACTCAGTTACCTATAATTAAATCCATATAAAAGTTTTCATTTTTTAGATGTGGATTTACAAGTAGAAGACAATGGTTAAGTCAGTACTGGACCAAAATGTATGATTATGTCCCAAGTTCTAAAAACTCTTGTTCTTGGCCTAATATATTTGTGACAATCTAATTAAATTTTGTAAATAAAAATATTTTAACTATTTTATTTTTAGCATCTGGAAACAAATGTGTAGGAACGCATTTATCACTTTTTGATTTTGACTTACTTTTGAAATATTGCCAAAATAGGCCTAAACTGTGATGTCTTTATCTCACTATGACAACAACAACGACACAGATCTTATAAACCACTAAATCAAATAGACATTTGTTTATGTGATTTTACTAACCTTGTTCAGAGAAAGGAAATGTTTAGCTCTGACAATAAGCTGATGTACTTCATTAACTTGTTGTTTCAGTATTGGTGGGATAGGAGTGCAACAGGCAAGAACACCGTGAGCTTCCCTGAAAAAATAAATTAAAAGGAGAACAGTAACTACTTTGAAACAGGATTTGGATCTAGTGTATTGGACAACCATGTCAACATTACGGGAATGGCTGCTACAGGGCAAGTTATTGCAACTCCATTCTTTTCATTCAGGAAATCTGCTAAACTAATTTGACACAAGATGCAACTGAAAAAGCTGACACACCTTGTGTATTAAATGACCTATGTGCTCCGACTAGCTATTGAGATTGTTTCCACCCATCCAAAAAATATCTTGGGTGCCCAATGCTTCAAAACTAGATTGAGGCGAGTTCTAATTTCCCATTTTCACTTCAATGTCTGCTATCCAAGTTTGACATTAATCAAAGGGCTTAGAAGGGCTTAACAATTATACGGCACAACACCAAGAGTTCCTCTAAAATGCAGACGGGATCCAAGGGCAAAGCTCCAGGCTTTAATTAATATTATTGCCTTAATCAGACGCTAAACTATTTTAATACTTAACTTCAACTGCAACTTTATTATTTCCATATAAAAACCTGAAATATAACTGACAATACAAATACAATCTTATGGAGGAGACGGCTGGAAGGCCAATGAGGCCCCTTAAATAGCCTACCCCTATATAACACAACATAAATCAAACAACAGTAAGGAAAGAAAAATACCAAAAAGACATACAATGATGAGCTCAAAGGACGTGGGATGGTCTAATTCAAAATAAAGTTACTCATAAGCTTGCAATAGGTAGCGCTTAAATAGAGTTCTAAAATGTTCAATCGATTTGGATTCTTTTATATTTTTGGGCACAGAGTTCCATAAAATGGGACCGTTCGATCTTATGTATTGGTCAGAAAATGCTTTCTTATTATTAGTCAATTGCAAATCCTTGGTTTGTCTTGTTTTGTATTTATGGATATCAGACCGTTTTGTAAAGTAATCTTTGAATAAGACTGGTAAGTCATTGATGCTAAATCTGTATATAAAAGCTCCTAGTTCCAGAGTATACATATCATTAATGTTGTGTAGATTCAGCCCATTCTCATTCGTGAACTATAAAAATTACTCACCTAGGGAGTTCTTCTGAGATATGAAATAACATGTGATTAGGCAGTACATATCCTGGGCTTTCGTCTTCGTCTCTAGCCACCCTATCTCGCCACGCATATATCAACTTGAAGGCCTCTAATTGTTGCTTGTTAAAAGTCTTACGATTTTTCCTGAACAATGTCATGTAAGATTCATCTGTAAAGATTGGTTTGTTATACCTCTGAAAAACAACATATACATTTGATATTTACATAATTATACAACGATAACTTTGCAACATGCATTTTTGATGTCACTGTTTACTATTAGAAGTGTTTGGATGAGCTGTGGTGGTGTTTTTAGAGGGCAAGGAAACCATCCAGTTTGATGCTAAATTGTAAACTTATAAATCTGGTCCTTTGAAATGAGAGATGTACCTGTCACCTGTATTGTATATATTTTCATACCCTTAAACAAACAGCACTGCCTAGCAATCATTCATGATTCTTAGTCACTGAGTGCGATTTTACTTCCTAATAAGGAAATTTTGGCCATCCATTGTGAGACGATAGATGACAGTGCGTTCAGCGTGAAACGCAGTGGAGCCGCGCGTTCAAAATTTCCTCTATTCCATGTTGTATTTGTATACTATTTGCCCGCACTGATTTAGAAAATATCATACTATTTCCCTCGACCTTCAGTCTCAGGAAATAGAATATAGTCTCAACATCACTTCGGGGGCAATAGTTCTTACCATTGCCCTCATGAGCAGTCAATATTTGTAAACTACTAGTATTCGTCTTACCCTTAAGCAAACATCTCGGCTCCGATCCAAAACATTCCTGAGTAGATTCTGCTGCTGATTGCCTTTCTTTAGCAGGTGATTTTTCATCAGATGATAAATGAACAGCAAATAGTGGGTGTCTTCTCTGGCGTACTTCATCATCTCATCTGGGATAGGTCTACAGACAAACATTACAGTGACAGAGAGACAGAGGTTATAATATTTACTGCTTTGTATCAAAAGACATTCGCTCTCGATATTCGCTCTGACTTATTCTCTCAATTGGAGAGAAAATATTGTTTACAAGGCTTGTATGTTGGTTAAATTGATGTTAGCATTAGCTAAATCGGCATCGATTGAATCAATATTCAAGCATGATCAGCGTTATTCAATCGTCATTTAGGCAAAAATGTGAGAGCGGATATCGCAAGTGAAGGGCGAGTGCATGTCTTTGGACATAACTTCAAAATCAACTGGTCGTTGATGTTCTGGAACTGGTTCTGGCCAGTTGCAATTTTTTTTTGTTTTGAACAATGGCAACCACTCAAAACCCCAATATAACTAAAATTAAACTTGAAACACATCGCTCTTTGATACACACTCAAAATACAAACAGATTGCGCTAGCAGACATTAAGATGCAATGAGGTTAATTTTTTCTCAACTCGGTTTGCAAAGATGCGTACGCAAGTTGCATTGTATTTTGATATGGATATATTATAGCTCAAACCATCGAAAAGTGCACATGCTCCTTGTATTTGCATTTGTGTGTTAATAAAGCTTAAATTCTTTCTAATCCACCCACTAAATATTTGCCTTGCTTGGTACTTCGTGCATTAGTGGATATGGGGATATACTGCCAACATGGGTATAAGTCAGGCCATCAGGAGGGATGGTATGTCATGGTTCCCTTGTCTTCATAAAATTTGGCACTTTTCAATTGTTGAAAAAAAAAGGTAAAATTTCCCAAATCTGGGCAAGTTTATGACTCCTGTTTTAGTAAAACTTAGCTTAAAACTTGGTAATTGGAACATAGGGGGTTTCTTTTTTAAAGTATCAATAAAACCAGTATATCTTAGCATTGCGCATACACATTACTATATAAATCAAACTTGATCCCTCCCATATGTGTAATATCCTCCCTCAACCTACCTTATTCTCCAGTCGGCCAGCTGGTACTCCTTGTCAGCTTCCACATTACAATAGAGTTTCAATAGGTAGGCCAAGGA